>CM053509.1:75549522-75568684 GCA_028627145.1 Eidolon dupreanum
CTGATCCCTCCTATCTGTTTATCCATGCTTTCTGTTCCTGTAAATTCATGTACTTATTTAGTATAGTTATTTTAAAGTTTATGTTTATCAGTTATAATATCTAGGTTATCTGCAAGTTGGATTCTTTTTAACTTTTATCTTGATTATGGGGTCCTTTTTTTTTTGCTTCTTCACATAGCTCACCATTCTTTTATTGCATACCAGACACTATGTAGAAGAACTAGCAATATTGGGGTCATTATTGTTTTATTTCCCCAGAGTATACAAGCTTTATTTGTGTCTGGTGGCTAAATGGAAAAAATGATCATGTAAATATTACCAATTATTATATAACTTTGATGAACTGAGTTATAGTTTTAAGATTAAGCTTATTTCTGGTTAGCCCAATGCAAAACATCCAGTCTTTGGCTGCTGCCAGCTGTCACTACTGCATAGGAACTACTCTCTTTGTTTTATCAAAATTCACATGAGGAGTCAGGAGAGTGTCAGACAAAGGTATCCCCTTTGTATTTACTAGCTCCAATTACTATTATAATAGGTGTTAGAATTTTTCAAATGTGTATTTATTTATTTATTTATTTATTTAGTGTCTGCCTTTATCTCAGCAAAAATGGGAAGAAATGAGGTCAGGAAAATTGTAATACCAAGAAAATTTTTGTTGCATTTGGGATTTCTCAGAGTCCAATGATTCCTGCCTGCTTAACAGTTGCCAATATCTTGCCAGACCTCTTTCCTCTTGTGTATAGTCTCTAGGTCTTTGCCAGGTCTTTGTAGATGCAGACCTAGTGTTTTCTCAGAAGCTGTTGAAGGAAACTGATTGGCTGTGAAGGGCTCTGTGGAAATCAGTTTATCAAGGCTTTCTTGCATCAAATCACTCTTAGGTAATTCTATAGACAAGTATGAATTTCATGTTTTCTATATTTTCCTTGGTATCACCACAGAGATAACATTATTCTTTATCCTTTTAAACCAAAACCAGAAGTAGAACTCTATAGCCATACATTTTGTTTATCCTGATGTTATTTGCTCAGCTGTGTCTTTTAAAGAGCCTCCAGATCCTTAATATGAGAGAATAAATATTGCTCTAGACACATCCACTCAATAGTACCTCCTGGAAAGTACTGCAAACAACTTTTACAAATATGATTAATCTTCAAATAGTTTAATATTACACATGATAGTGTGAATCTATCATATTTTTTAACCATTCTCTTAATGGAATGCAATAATTTCATTTCTATATAGTTATAACTACAAACAATTCTGCGATAAATATTCTCGTGTGTGTTTATATATACTGACACTTATTTCTATGGTATAGGATCCTATGAATGGGATTCCTAATTATGTGTAAAAGAATAGTAATAGTTGTTGCTAAATTTATTTTTAAGTGATAAAAATTTATATATGTACCCATAATATAGACTGTCCTACATCCCAGCCAACAATAAGATTCAACTTTCTTTTATAACGTTCATCATTTTGGTGGGTGTAAAATGACTCTTCATAGCTATTTTATTGTGTACTTTCTTGACTACTAGAATGTTTTAGCATTTTAATATGTTATTATTTGATATTATTTTCTTCTGTGGATTATTAATTTAAACCACTTTATCCCTTTTCCATCGTTGCTACTTTTTAGAAATTCTTTATATTATAAGTAACAACTCTTAATCTGTTACTAAGATGCAAATAAGTCAATGTACATTTTTGTATAACTGAATTTGTGACCTGCGAAACAAACCAAAAAAATAAATAAATAAACCCACTACATATATAAATAGGTAGGACATATGAGTGTTTCTGTGACTGTTTCAGTTTGCCTCTGTCTTCCCAGTGTACTCACTGATGAATATTCCAAAAGTTTCCTAGTATTATAAATTATATGGTTACCTCATATATGAGGAATATTTGAAGAAACTAGATGTTCAAACTGGAGAAAAATTTTTGCTTAGACATATAATACATGTGTGTGTATGTATGTGTGTAGTAATTTTTTTCCACTATCAACTCTGTATATAAAACTGAACCACTGTATAGGAAACACAAGATGATAGATTTTAGTTTAAGGAAAAAAAAAAAAACGGAAGTTATACTTTGGGACATATATGAGCTCACTGTTACAGCTACAAATTTTACATTGAATAACCAGTTAATGGGACTAATATTGTAGGATTAAGGCTCCCAGAAATCTAGTATGTCTTCTGAGTCTATATATTATTATTCAAACTGTAGTAATGGAAAAAAATTTAAAAGCTATAATTTAGGATAGAAGAACAGATAAAGAGCTCCCAAGGCAAGAAAATGCTAAAGGAATTCACCACCAAGCCAATATTAACAGGAAATGTTAGAGGGACTTCTTTAAGAAGAAAAGAAAAAAAATAAAAGAATATATAAATAATAAATAGTAACTACATATCTATCAATAATCACTTTAAATATAAATAGATAAAATACTCCAATCAAAAGATAGGATGGCTGCATGAATTAGAAAACAAGACCCTTACATATCCTGCCTACAAGAGACTCATGAATTGAAAGACATGCACAGACTGAGAGTAAAGGGATAGAAAAAGATGTTTTATAAAAATGGAAACTAACAAACAACAAAAAAGTTAGAGTCTAATACTTATAGCAGAAAAAGTAGACTTGAAAACAAAGACTATGACAAGAGACAAAGAAAGACCCAGTAATCTCACTTCTGGGTAACTATTTGAAGAAACCCAAAACACTACTTTGAAGGGACATGTGAATTCATATGTTCATTGTAGCATCATTTACAATAGCCAAGATATAGAGCCAACCTTGGTGTCCATCAATGGATGAATAGAAAAAGAATAGATGGTACATATGTACAGTGAAATATTACTCAACAATGAAGAAAAGAATGAAATCTTGCCATCTGCAACAATGTGAATGGACCTGGAGGGTATTGTGCTGCGTGGAGGTAATGAGACAGAAAAAGACAGATGCCATATGATTTCATTTACATGTGGAATCTAAAGAACAAAACAGAACAGAAATAAACTCTTAGATGTTCTCACAGAGAACATTTCGATGATTACCAACCAGATAGGAGTAGGGTTGGAGAACTGAGTGTATAAAAAATATTAAGAAATATAAATTGCTAGCTACAAAACAGTCATGGGGATGTAAAGAACAGCACAAGGAATATAGTTAATAATATTGTAATAACCATGTGTGGAGTCAGATGGGTACCAGCCTTATTAGGGTGATCACTTTGTAAATTATATAAATATCTAATCACTGTGCAATATACCTAAAACTAACATAATATTGTATTCCAACTGTAATTAAAAAATAAAAAAATCAATTTAAAAAAAGGGCTGCCATAGGGATATGAAAAATATAGAAAAAGAACTTTTATGATAACCATTCTCGGATTGAGCCAATTGAGCAAAACAGAAATCTTTGTTTTGAGAAGTTGGTATGGGGCTTCATTTGATTCTATTTTTTTCTGTTTTTGGTTTTGTTTTTTGCCCCATGTAGTAACATGAAAGGCAAAAATAAGTGCATTGGAAATATGGGATGAAAAAAGATGCTACATCTTATGTAGCACTGTAGCTGAAATTTTTATTTTAATGGAAAGGAAAAAAGTAAAAAAAAACTTGGATACAAAGACTACCTATATTATAACCCAGGAAGAATTCTTGCTACTTTGTAGTCTACATCTATCTGTTAAGAACCCTAGAAATACTGATAGAGAAAGATTTATTTTCATTTGAAGGCAAGTAATAAAAAGAGTCAATGCAAATATAAGGAAAAAGAAGAAAGGGCAAGGATGAAACACAAACCAAAATCAGTGATATTGATAACTAAAACTTACCTCACCAAATCTGTTTCCCGAGCTTAGGTGTCTGTGTTGTTTGAGTCTGGGACTCCTTCCATGGATCCTCCATGAAAGATTTGCTTGGAGGTCTGATACTTTAAGAAAGAGCAGACAAGAAATAGAAAGCAGAAGTGATTTTATTAAGTAGAGAAAAGCAAAGTACACTTGGGGTAAGTCTAAGCAAGCAGCTCAATAACTAATCGTGTGCTCAGAGAAGTTGAGGGATGAGAGATTATGCCAGTAATAAGATTTCTTTGTTCTCCTTCTGCCCCTCTAACCTTCAAAGGCACAAATTCCCTGCTCTTTTCTCTGACGCTCCAACTCCAAGCTGGGATATGTGCAGTGTGTGCTGGAAAATGGGAAGTCTTATGTCTGCACTCAGAATTTTGAGGATAGGCATATGCCAAATTAACTAATTTTGCCCATACTGGTTGAGTGCCCTAGAGCAAGGTCATACAATGGTCATCTGCAGTTAATTGACCATGATATCAGAAACTGCCAGATGTCTCACTTTCTATCTATCTGACTTCTGACCATGGGAAAATGAGGCAGTCACCTGAAGCTGCTGTGTATCTTATTTTGTACATTTTACTGGTAAACTGATCCTGAGAACTTGTTAACCCTTTATTGTCCTTCTCCCTCTGGCTCATGTCTACCTACCTACCTACCTACCTACTCTGTCAAAACCTGTCGGGGATAATATAAACTCTAATTAAAAACACTAGCATGAATGAACACAACTTCATGAAACAAGCATAACTCATGGCTGAAAAATAAAAGCTCAAGAATATAGGGTGAGACCACCGATGCATTAGTAGCATGAGAAATAGAAGCTAGGGAATACCTAGAAGATAAAAATAAAATAATCTTAGAAATAAAGTGAATACTGACAGCTGCAAATATGAAGATATTTGTGGAAAATACAGTGATCATGAAAAGCAGGGTTTTTAAGAAAAATAACACACAAAAAGGAATGAAAAAAAGTCATTTTAAGGGTTAGCAATAAACTAATATCTATGGAACAAGGGCCCTATACTAACCACAGTGTTCCTGCAGAAGTAACCAAGCAATTGGAAGAGAAAATAAACGTTTACTAATATATTTCAAAGAGAATTTCCACAAATAGGACTTGAATTTATAGGTTGAAATGACATACTATGTCCTGGGGAAAAGCAATTCATACAATATGGTTAATAGTGTGACAAAACTTGATGATGATTTTTTGTCAAATATAGAGAATTTTTTTTTTTAGTTTTCAGGCAAAATGATCCAGACACCAAGGGGAAATAAAATAACGTGAGCTGATCTTTTTAAAAAAACACGTCACACAGGATGTGGAACAATACCCCTTAATTACCCAGCAAAAACGTGACCTAAAAATCTTATACACAGCCAAACTATCATTTAACTATAGAGGATATATGTATGTAGTTTTCACATGTGCAAGAATTAAAAAAAGGTAGTTTCCATAGATGATCCAAAGAGGAGGAAAATGAATAACCAATGATAAAAGGGCTGGTCGTCAGTCTTGAATCTATTTCCTGAAAGGGAAGAGATGAAAACAAATGTGTGAGTTAGTCCACAAAATTGCAAATAAAGTTATATTGTTTATAAAAGATTAGATTGCTTGCTAGGAAACTCAGAGGAAATCAAACAACCAAAAAAACTGTGGAAGAATGTGGTAGTTGCAAAGTTACAAAATTAATAAACAAATGTCAACAACATTTCTCTATAAAAATATTTAAAGTAATGGAACACATCTTAGTTTGCAAGAGCAAAAAAAATGATGAAGTAGCTAGGGATAAAATTAAATAGAAATGTATAAAATGTATCTGAAGAACCAGAATTTCTACTCAAACATAAAAGAAGAGTTAGTAGACAAACATACCTGTTAAGGATAGAAACATTCAAGAATATAATAATTTAAATTATTCACACATTAATCCATAAAAGATACAATTCTAATGCAAATAAAAATTGAACTTTTAAAAAGCAAGAATGGTTAGTTATAATATTTGAATGAAAAAACAATCTATAAAGAAGAATAAAAAATGAAACAAGTACCTCCAAATAACAACATATATTATAAATCTAAAAAAGTAAAAGCTATATGCTACTCATAAATAAGTGATAGGTTCATCAAAGGAGAATAGAGCATGTGGAAGTAGACCAGAGCCATAAAGAAAATTATTATATTATAAAGGCACTCATATTTATTTTTCTTAAAAAAAAGGATCATTCAATAATATTGATATTAATGATGTTGATAATCTGAAACACTAATTTGATGCTGATCTCATCATTTATGTAATGAAGAATTTCCAGATAAATCCAAAACCTTAAAATTTCTAGTGAATAAAATGGAGGATTTTCCCCCCATAATTCTATAGTAGGATACAGAATCTAGAAATTTTTGATATATTCAAATGTTTAATAATGTAAAAGAAGAAAAATTCTACCTGTCAAAATTCTAATTATGTTCAAAATATGTGACAGTCAAAGGAATAATTTCATTTATATATAAGAAGCTGTTAAATTGATTAGCTAAAAACAGTAAGAAATCAAAGAAAACACATGAATAGACAGTTCAAAGTAACATAAATGCAAACTCAGGAAACTATTCTGAAAATGAAAGATTTGAAGTTTCAAAGTAAAATTATGTGAAAATTTTCAAGTGCCATCCCCAACATATTATATATATAAATGACTATTTTAGACCACATAAGTGAAAATGATGGTTTTCTCTTTTTACAGTGATAAATTAGATTTTTCTGAACCTAACTTCCACTTTTCAGGTACCTGTGATGATAGAATTTATTTGTCAAGTTGGTTGGATTACACTCCCCAGTTATTCAATCAAACACTAATCTAGGTGTTGTGCAGGTATTTTGCAGCTGATTCCATAATTGGTTAATTCAAGTAAGGAATATTATCCTAGATAAACTAGATGAGCCTGATGTAGTCAGTTGAAAGGCCTTACTAGCAAACCTGAGGCTTCTTTTGTCTGTAGAAAAAGTAATTTCTGCCTGCAGATTATGGTTTCATCCTGAGCTGGGGAGTTCCAGCCTGTTCCATCTGAGATCCTGCCCTAAAGATTTTGAACTAGCCTAGCCAACCTCATAATTGCATAACCTGATTTCCTGCAAAAAAAGGTCTTAATATATATGTATATCTATCTATCTGCCTGTCTCCTAAAAGTTCTCTTTCACTGGTTGAGCCGTGACTAATATACTTGTATTTAACTGGTGTAGCTGATTTTGCTCACAGGCAACCAGATTCCTTCACACAGTAGAGGGTTATGTTCTAGAGCTCTATCTCAGGTGGGTCTATACTTTAATTTCAAAGTTTAAGTGTGGAAGAGAGCTTATATATATGATACACTATGAATCATCCTGATTTTGCCTTAGGACATAGACTGAAATAGATATTAACAAAAACACATTTTGGGTGGGTATACAGGTCCATAGGGAAATTGAAGAAGATGGAACTCAAAATGAGAGGAGTCCAATTTATCACTCCATATTTAGCCATTCTACTATTGAACTTTTGTTTTTTGGTTTCTCCTCCATTTTCTTGTAATTAATAATGTTATAAGGAGAATTCCTGCCCACATTTTCTAGTGTGTGTGTGTGTGTGTGTGTGTGTGTGTAGGAGTTTCTTTAAGACAGTGGTTCTCAACCCTGGCTATATATAAAAGTGACCTAAAGAGACTTTAAAAAATTACTGATGTCTGGGTCCCATCCTCAGAGATTCTGAATTAGTTGTTTGTTCAACTGGGTATCAGTACGGTGTCCACTGGTTTCCTTATGTTATTTTAGATTCTTGGTAGAGTGCTCGTATTTATTAAGGAGGACCTAGAAAAAAAAGTATTGACAGATGGAGTAGATATTATCAGCATAATTAAAATTTCTCCTTACAGTAATGTATTCTGATTATCATGGTAGAAATTTTCATTGTGATTATTAGGCAGGGAAGAAGGTTTTTTGAGATTTTCAAAAGGTTAATTTTCTTTAGACTGTTGAGGCAGTTTGCTTTCTGGGTGTGGGGTTATACCTACTCCATTTTGTCCAGAATTTATTTGAGTTATTATCTGATATTATCTCCAACCTCAAAAACTTGTTTAGCAGACTTCTGTGTCAAGTAACCACTTTATTGCCTAAGGACAAGGGCTACTGGCAGCAATGCTGAGATCTGGTATAACTGGTTTACAGTTCTTCCACTGGTATCCTAAAGACAAAATCCAAATTCTGCTTTTATTTTTGTATCCTAATTACTCTGTTCCTGGGATTATTCTAAGGGTTTTCTTTGATACCTCACTTTTTAGGAAGTCGTTCTGATCACTAAGCGGTTTCAAATATCTAATTTCTTATGGGTTTCTTTTAATTTTCTTATATTGAACTTATATTTTTAGAAATTCTTTACCCTTATACCTGCTATTGACTCTCATCTTGGTTCTCTCTTAAGGCTATGGGAGCTTTTGTATTTTTATGTTTCTTCTCTCATTCCAATGAAATTTTGAGGAGGAGGAATAATTACCTATCATATACTTTGAATTGCAAACTCTTACCTTTGACCTTTTACTACCTAGTTCTTTTCTAAGTAGGCTGTTTCTTCAAGATGCATTTCTACTCATTAGATTTTATTCAGCTATGCTTTGGACATTCTTTTCTTTGTATAACATAGTTTTCCTAAATTACAAAGACTCTATCTCAGCCATATCATAATTTCTGTGTCCAGGTATTGAATAACTTTGTCTCTCCTCCCAGTTTAGACAATGATGCTTATCATTAGAATCAATTTGATCTTAGTCTTGAAATGTTTAGTTATATAATGCTCTATTTTTGAGAATGAATTACATTTTTAACTGGAAACAGTAAAGCAAAACAATTGAATCATAGCCCTGGGGAATTATAGAGAATTATGTAATTATGCCCTTCTACAAAAAACTCTAATCCAAAACAAAATTTTATTTACTTAACCTTACACAATAAATTTTTCTATTTTAATTCAACACATTTTCCTCCAGCTTTACACATCAAAGATCTAGGTTAGTGGTCTAGGTTATTATCAGGAAAAGAAGCAGGAGTGAAGAGTCAACCCCATAACAGACTAGACTTTTAAATTAGGGGTACTCGAGGACACCAAACAGGACACAAATGAAGAGAGAGGTAGTTAAAATCAAGAAGTAAAGGGACCACGGAATAGAAATTAGTGTTCTCAAATAAGGAGATCAGGAAGCTCAAAAGAGTTATAAGCAGATGGCATGTGGGCAGTGGCAACAATACTTTTGGTAGATGTCAGAAGGACAACCCTTTTATTAGACATCAAAAAGCATACTGTCACTTTTATCAGAATAATGAGACATTATTAAAACAAGTCAAAGTAGGAATTAACTATGGATACCATAGGCTAATTGTGTAAACAAAAACAAAAACAAAAAGAAAAACAAAGTGGCTTGGATTCCTAGAACTTTATTGTAGTGTTTTCACTTGGGGGACAGGAATGGAGATGAGAATGGTGGTCTTGAATCTCCATACAGTCAAAGGAAGGAAGAAATTAATAGATTTTTGTGACTGTTAATATGATGCATATTTTTTTCTGACCCATCATTGCTCTCCCTAATTCTTCTTACAGATTCAATGCTCTAGAAGTATGTTACAAATGTAAAATGTCTGTCCCATTGAGTGAATGCTCAATAAGTTCTACTGTAACTATGACTACATTTTAGAAACTTTCTATGGACTGTTCCTTGTTTTTATAGGCATCTCTCTAAATGTTAACAGTTATCACTTTTTTAGATAGCACATCAGAAGAAAACATTTCTCTCTGAATCAGAACAACCTCCACCTCAATGTGAAAGTGCACAGTGAAGTATTTCCATTAAGAGAAACAGCTACAAATAACTTCAGTCACAATAATTTTATGTTACTATTAGTTAATAACATATAGTATTTAGAGTATAGAACATTATACCAGAACTCTGAACACCCATACTCCAAAATATGCCTTACCCGTTGCCCTCAAAACCTGATCTCCATTCAAATTTTCTCTCCCTTTCTCTTTAAAATTGTGATAACTGATTTTACTAAGGGATTATATAGATTGATAATTATTCATCATTTACGAAATAGAATATGCAGTATAAAAGGAAAATAGCAATTACATAATAAGTAGTCATGGTTACAATGGAATTTATAAAGGTTAAAGTAGAATAAATCCTTTGGAAATGTGACATTTTAAAAATGCATTTTAATGAAATACACATCTTTTAAGGTACTAAATGGAAGGAAAAATTCATTATATTCTTAAAACTATTTTTAATACATTTGGCTTTTGCTACTTTTTGAAGTCAATTATTTGTCACTTTTATAAGGTATTTTCCACTCCCCAAAGCCTCTAATTTGTCGCATTCTATAAAAGTCTTTATTATTATTTAATAGATGAGTAATATATTTGAGTTTATACATTAACATATTTATTTTGTTGGAAAACAGGTTTTGATTTTTACAAGTTCTATGGGTAAAAGTGACAAATAATCTCCACAAAATAATTTTTATATTCTTGCAACCATAATTTCTTTGCTTAGTAATCCTTCATATATAAGTGATTTGAGTACAGACAAAAATTAAATATGAAAATGAGGCTAGTAGAAATTAAGCACTTTTGTGTAAATTCAGCTATTTCTGCAAAGATTTCACATCATATTATGAATGGCTGTTAAATCTTATTCTCATTAATTTTAATATATAATTATTATAATAAATTTGAAGAATGTAGATATTATTAAGGCAAGAATTATTATACTTAACCAGATATCATTTCATTACCATTTTCAACTCTCTTCCATTTTTTAAAATGTTGAGTGTCTCTTTCTGCCTCTGTCTCTATTTTTCTCTTTCTCTGTTTATATTTACTTCTAGCATTAAAATCATATTCAAATAAAATGGAATAGTTTTTTTATAGCTATAATTTTAGTAATGTCATATCTAGTATGTGCATGTAGTAAAACTTAAGAATTCTCTTACTGTTGAACTTCTAGAATGTTTCATATTTGATCATAAACTTCTAAATGTATCAGTACATGTTACTTTCTGATAGAAACTTAAGGATGTCACTATTGTGACATGCAGAATTACATATTGAGAGTGGAAGGAACATATGGTGAATTTTTCTCTAGACTTTCCATTATTAATTTATACTTTCATCAATAAATTGAAACCACATACATTTCCCAGAAATTCTATGAAAGCAGAATATTTTTATTTTTTCTCTTTATGAATTTGTTAGGAAAAAAGAAAGCTCACTATTTTTTCAAATTTCTTTAAATATTAGTGAAAATGACTATTTCTTCATATACTCACTACACTTACTTTTTCCATGTATTAGCTAATACCGAATATTTTTATTAACATAAACTTTTTTAATTGATTCCAAATAATAAACATTTTATTCACCTGTTTGTAACATTTGTCTACTTACTACTATACTATTTGACAAGGGATATGAAGGTTAACAATATAACTTAATCCTGTCGCTACATGCATATATTTTCTTCAGATTATTGTTTATAGTTAGATGTCTAGATTACTATTAACGGATAAAAAGTCAACAATTTTGGTAGTAAATTTTATAGATTTTTTGCCTATCAGGCTTAGAAATACCTTCCTCACTGCAAGATTATGTATATATATTTTGTTTAATTTGTACTTTTATGTTTTAATTATTGCATTTCAATTTTTACTCCATTTAAAGTAAAATTGTTATAACAATATTTTTTCTATATGACTATTCAGTTATTCCCAAACCTTTGTGGGGATCTTCTGTATTGAGTTATGGTTTTACTTTTTAATTATTACGGTAACTAGAACTTTGTAAAGATATTCTAAACCTTAGAACATCCTTAGAATCTAAAGCACTCCATGGATATGTTTGTTTATACCTGCTATAGTACTAAGTCCCACGGAGCAAAGCACCACAAAACCATTGTCTTCAGTGGCTGAGTTTCTCATCTACCCAATAGAAACCATGCTGGACCCATCACTGTTCTTGCTTAAGGATACACAACTACACTGTAATATTTATCCTCTTTATATATGTTTTTTTTTTTTCTTTTGCATTCCCTGGTAGCCTTGGTAATAGTAGCCTTATGTCTATTCTCCCCATTCAAGCCAAATGATTGCACATATTTTTCAGAGGGGCTGGCATCTTTCCATCTACTGTATATTTGAACACACAACCAAGATTTGAAAATATAACCAATATTTTGTTTTAAGTGTACTACTCATTCTGGCATGGGCTTCCAAAATTACTTCATTTTAAAAGATTTTGCAAAGTTATTCTCTTTTTGTTGTTGTTGTTGTTGTTGTTGTTGTTGTTGTTGTCATCCTTCTTTCTCTCCACTGGTTCATTTTCATCACAACAATAATAGAACCAAATTTTTTTCAATTTATAAATTTAACAAAAAACTTCAATTCATATTCTGTTTTATCTACAGTTACATATCTGTATTTTTTAAAGAAAATGTTTAGTCTGCAGTCACTATTTACACCTCCATACTTGAAGTCTCTTTTCCATTAACTCCAGCTGGGCTTCTGTCCCACAACTTCCCTGACACTGCTATAGTCAAGATCACCTATGATATGCAATTGCCATGGTTCTTTTTCTATCCTACTTGACTTCTGAGCAATATTAGTTACAGTTGGTAATTTAAAATTTCTCTTTTGTTTGCTTCCATGCTACCTCTTTCTTTTAGATTTCCCCCTACTCAGTGTCCTCTCAGTTTCTTCTGATACTTATTTCCTACTGCTTGATATCTAAATATGAAAATTCCCAGACATCAATCCTTGGCCTCTTCTACTTCTATATTTTAATTATTTATTTACATGGTTTTTGGGTGCTTACAGCTCCTCTTCTCTGTAGCATGGCCCTGAAATCTTTATGTCCACCATGCCTGGTCTGCCATAACAGCATACTGTAGATTGGATAGCTTAAACAGCAGAAAGTAATTTTCTCACAGTTTGGGCAGCTAGGAAGTCCAAGATCAAGATGAGGACAATTGGTTTTTGGTGACAGCTCTCATCCTGACTTGCAGACTACAGCTTTCTTGCTGAGTTCTCACATGAGGAGAGCTGTGTGTCTCTCCTCTGTTAAGGGTATTTATCCTATTAGATCAGGACTTCAACCTTATGACCTCATTTGCCCTTAATTTTCGTCTAAAAGCCTTATCTCCAACTACAGTCACTTTAGGAACCAGAGCTTCAGTTTATAAATTTTGGTGGGACACAATTCAGTTCATGGCATTTCACTCCTGAACCTCTGAAATTCATATTTTTCTCACAAGCAAAACACAATCATTTCATCTTAATATCCCCTCAGAGCTTAATTTATTCCAACACCAACTCTTAAATCCAGTCTCATCTAAGTATCACTAAATCATATATGGGTAAGACTAAAGATTTGATTCATCCTAAGGAAAAGTTCCTCTCCAGCTGTTAGACTGTGAAAACAGATAAGCTATGTGCTTCCAAAATACAATGATGAGGAAAGCATAGGGTGGACACTCCATTCCAAAAGAGAGAAATCCGAAAGAAGAAAAGAAGACTGGTCCCAAGCAAGTTCAAAATCTAGCCAGACCAATTCTCTGAGATCTTAAGGTCAAAATAATCCCCTTTTGCTCAGTGTTCCACTTCCTAGACCCACTGGGGTGGTGGCCTTGCCTTCTGAACCTATCAGGGTGATAGTCCTATGCTCATGGCTCTACTGGGTGAGGATTGCACCTCCAAAGCTTTGCCATTTGGGCCCTGCCCCTCAGACTCCCCAGAATGTCTCTGCCCTCAAGCTTTCAGTCAGAGGCCTTAGAGCCATTAAACAGAGGCAGTGGCCACATTCTTTAAAACCTATGAGGTAGCCCTGATGATTTCTGACTTGCCTTTAGGGTCATTCTTCCCTTTTCTTGACAAATAGTGCATGTTAGCAGCTAAATAGCTCGATAGTCCATTCCTGTAGAATCTCAGAAGCCAGATAGCTTTCTTTCATTTTGACTCTTTTTTCCCCTCTCATTTAATTCAAAATGGCAGTATATCTGCTGGTGTAATTCCACCTCTATTCCTGGCTTCTGCTGAGATGGCTTATTAAGTCCCTGAGTCACACGCATGATTTCTCAATGGTTATTCATCTACAGCCATAGTGTTCTCTTTAGAACAAGCTTTCTCAATTTTTGCGATATAGATAGGCTGAGAATTTTCCAAATATTTAAGTTCTGGTTCCTTTTTATTTAACAACTTTTCTTCAATTTATTTCTCTCTTCTCACATTTTACTATCAGAAGGAACCAATTTGCTTTTTCAACACTTTGCTTAGAAATCTCAGGTATACAATGTCATTGCTTCCAAGTTCTACCTTCCACAAAATACTACAAAAAAATTCATCCAAATTCTTTGCCATTTTATAATAAGGGTAACCTTTCCTCCAGTTTCCAATCATGTTTGTCATTTCTGTCTGAGATCTCACCAGAATTGCCCTTAAACTACATATTTCTATCAACATTCTGTTTATGATTATGTATTCTCTAAGAAGGAAGCTTTCTCACTCCAGCTCTTTTTTTTTTATTCTGCACTCTCATCAGAATCATCTTTAACATTCATATTTCTAACATTCACCTCAAAATTCTTCCAGTCTCTACCCATCACCCAGTTCCAAAGCTGCTTCCACATTTTTAGGTATTTATTACAGTAGCAGCACCTCACTTGTTTGTAACAAAATTTGTATTGGTCTACTCAGGCTGCCATAACAAAATACCATAGACTGGTAGCTTAAACAACAGAAATTTATTTTCTTGCAGTTCTGGAGGCTGGATAGTCCAAGAGTGAATGGTTGGCCAATTTTGTTTATGGTGAGAGCACTCCTTCTGGCTTGCAAACACCCACTTTCTCTCTATTCTCAAATGGTCTTTTCTAAGCGTGTATGTGGAGAGATAGACAGCTCTCTCTTATGACAAGGACTCTAAACCTATTAGATCGAGGCCTCACTCTATGACTTCAGTTAACCTTAATTACAGCCAGAAAGCCCTGTCACCCAATACAGTCATATTGGGCTTCAATGTATGAATTTCGAGGGAACATAGTTTAGTCCATAGCAATTTCCAGTTGACCTTTGTTAAGAACCCTTATTTGCATTTTGTAAATAACAGCTCTTGGCTTGACAAAAAAAGAAAGAAAGAAAAAGAAAGAAATAAAGAAAGAAAGAAAGAAAGAAAGAAAGAAAGAAAGAAAGAAAGAAAGGAAGGAAGGAAGGAAGGAAGGAAGGAAGGAAGGAAGGAAGGAAGGAAGGAAGAAAGAAAGAAAGAAAGAAAGAAAGAAAGAAAGAAAGAAAGAAAGAAAGAAAGAAAGAAAGGAAAGAAAGAAGGAAAGAAAAAAGCACATTGAAACCACACACTTAGAAATTCTGGATGTTGCTCAAAGGACATTAGCATTCTGATTCAGCATAGGCGTGGGGGTGTCTTTGGGAACATGTTTGTTGTAAGCTATATTTTTTGTACATCATGTTACTGATTCTTGGTGACAACTCCTCTTCACGAAGCCCAACCCCAGCTTATAGGAACCACCTGGATTGATAGCCAATGCAGGTTAGCCTACAGAAGAAACAAAGAAAAATTATACTCTAAATTCAGAAAATAAATCAGTAACATATTTTTACCATAACTACCCACCTTTCCTGGAAATTTTATATCATAGTATTGTATTTCTTTGGATTTTTAACAGTAAGTAAGAACTATGTGCTTTATTTATCAGCGTGCATGCGCACGCGCGTGCACACACACACACACACACACACACAAACAAGATATTCCTACATACACAATAAAATTGGATATTCAAAAAGCTAGATGATTTAGAACCCCAAATATTTTTTTCTACCAAATATGGTAAATATAGCCTTTTCTATATTGCTTTAGAAATATTGACTTCTGGCTAAAATGGCAATTTGAATGCAAAGACCTGAGTATCTACTTTTATAATTTAAATAATTAAGTAGATGCAAATGTGCTTGAGTTAATTCTGGAATTCCTTATGTTTCAATCTTACTGCAGTCTTGAATTCAGAGAAACACTACATAATCTAGAAGTAAAATATGTATTTTCATTTTCCAAGTCCACTTAAGGCTAATTTACAGCTCACAAATTGAGCTGTAAGTACTCTTGCCTTCCCTCTCCAAGTGTCCTGCAGCCTTAAACTCTTTCAAATCATCTCACTCTGTAACTTTCACTCAGATCTGCTTATTAAACCACTTACCTAGCTCCCGTGTTTTTCAGGTTATCTTTTCTGATCCACACTCTCTTTCTCATGTATCTATTATGCACACTTCTTCTGTTGCATGCATCAACTTTTTGAAATATTTAATAACAGGAGCATTGGAGAGGGGCTAGAATCCCTCTGATGTCAGTGAACTCTTTGGACATGCAAGAACTGTGCAGGTGAGATGAATGGTTCTCAGTCCTCACAGCTGGAGAAAGAAGGCTGCTGAGTCTGAGGGAGACTTGAGCATAAGGCAGCTTCCTTTTCATCCCCAGAAGGGTCTGCATTTTTCTGTTTAAATAAGCTCTGCCTTCCACCACTCAATAACTTTCCAGTGCTGAATAACACTACAGCCTATCTGACAGCTAAGGGAACACAAAACCTTAGCACTTTTTGAGTGGTTTATTAAATCACAAACAAAGATGCACATATTTTTTAACTAGGAGCATTTTCACTGTAATCCACATTTAAGTTAAAATTCTGTTTTCTTCTCCAATATGACAACTTGTTGAAATCTTTATATTCCAACCAACCTCACTACTTGAAAATATAAATAGCTTTTCTTGAAAATATCTAGGCCATGTAATGACAAAAAAAAAAGACAAACACGAAGTGCAAAGTAATAAAGGAGTATATGAGACTACCACAAAGAGATTTGCTGCCTTTTATTCCCCAATCACCAAAAGCAAACTCTTGCATTTACTCTTGCTTGATCAGACTATGTTCAGAACTGCTCTCCTGTGATAAATGTTCTTAACCGCATTTTTCAAATTTGATTCCACAAAAACTTCTTGTTTTAAAATACTACATTTCAAATAATTATTTTAATCAATCAAGTATAAATAGCAATAAATTTTCCTGTCTTAACATTATGTATAATAAAAGACAAAGGGCTCATATGGTGTTTATTGATATCTGTATAATTATTTCAAACAGTCTTATAAGAAAGTGATGTTTCCTTTTTGAAAACCTGAAAATTTATAGATTGGCAAAGTATTTTATAGCAATGTTTTAAATTCCTGATACACCGCAACCCATAATACATTCTTCCTGCTGATGTACTTACAGCACTTCCATAGTTTCTCTGTCACAAGGAGGTCATCTTTGTAAGAAAAAAATAAATAATTCTACAGATGATTCTTTGATTCTTAGAAAAAAGAGGACCAATAGCAATCAGACAAGTATAGGAGAAGTGAACAAAGGAAGAGTAGTAGAATGGAACTACCTAACTCTAAAATCAATCTTTTAGACCTTATGATTCTAGATATTATTCATAGAAATTAATCATCACAGACAAGGCAAAATGACAATATTTTGCCATTATTTTAAAGTTTTTACTGCATATTTATGATTCAATATAGATAGACAAGTGGTAGGTTGATATCTAATAACCCAAACCTAAATCCCCTGTCCCAGAATTCTGTGTTTAACTCCATGTCAAACTTTCCAAGGTTAATCTTCTTCTGACTCTCCCTAAGGAATACAAATGCCTCATCTTTACTTCTTATACATTTATGTCTCTGTAGCTGTGGATTTTATATAGCCTAAAAAAAATTGCCTTTTTTAGGCTCTTGGAGGGTCCAATTATTCTTAAGAGCAAAAATTTCTTTTCAGCACTAAATTATATTTACATATATATATATATATATGCATATATAGGATGAATTTGTTGGGAAAATATTTTAAAAGGCATTTAAACAGACTAAAAGCAAAAAATATCAGACTGAGTTATGAGTTTAAAGTGTCACTGTGTAATACAGGATCTATCCCTATTTTTATAACCCATTGGTTTCTATAGAGGGAATTCTGCAAAAAAAGTTATCTCTATTTTTTTAATGATGATGTTAATCTTTCTAATTCTTCTAACTCAAAATTTCTGGATTGTATTATAATCACATTTATTATATTTTTACATTAAGAATGCAATGTTTTTGTTAAAACAAGTTTCCTCAGTCTTGGCATTACTGACGTTTTCGGCCAGAAAATTATTGTAGAAGGATATCCTGTGTGTTGTCGGATGTTTAACAGCATCTCTGGCCTTTACCCACCTGATGCCAGTAGCACCCCTCAGTTGTGATAACCAAAAATGTCTCCACGTTTGACAAATGTTCCCTGACAAATGTCCCCTTGGGGGTAAATTCACATTTAGTTGAGAATCATAGCTTTAAAAAATGTCATTATTAATGTATGATAGTAACAATAATATTCACATTCGGTAGACCACAGTGGATGTGAATACATATTAGACTCTGTATCCCAATATAAATCAACATAATTCATTTGTTCCAATTTATTAGACTTTTCCCAATTTTAATAATCTTGTAGAAATATATGTAAATCTCAAGCTCAATCAGATAATCTTAACTTTTGGATTACAATTGTGAGGACATTTAAATTTCTCTTCCTTTGTTTATGCCATTCTATTTCAGATGTTAAAGCAGTAGGAGATGATTTGATTATTGTCTCTGTACAGTTCATTGATGACATCTGCTGCTTTGCCTTCAGCACCTTACAGAAATCTCAAGGCAAATTAACGACCAGATGGCTCTACCTGTCTAAAAACTTTTTCTGAATTTCTAGCCTATTTCAGCATAGTACCTTATGTCCTCAAGGAAAAGCCAAAAGTAATGCAATGTCATTAGAAAGAGTAAAATTTTTTTAAAATGTGGTCTATTTATTCCTTAAAATTCTACATATTTTATTTTTGCATTTTTTCACTTTTATATAACTGCATCACCGCTATTCCCCAGTTAATATTGACTACTATAAATATCATATTTTTATTTCATCATTAAATTTTTGTACAATATTATTTCAGCAACTTTCCAAGCCAGTTTTACTTTACATAAAGAAAGAAGGCATGTCCATAATTAAGAAGAAGCTGCATGCTTGTGGGCCCTATCTGGTTCTGGCTAATGTCACTGGCCTACACTACTATGTCCACCTATAGACAGCTCCTGCAACTGTGTACCTATATGCCACCAGCTGTCTCCTGTCACTAGCCTCCACTGCATTGTGTG
>CM053509.1:75569184-75583817 GCA_028627145.1 Eidolon dupreanum
TTTTGGACTTTTTCTTATACCTAAGGTCCAAAGATGGCAGAGAGTGGTACTGCGAGAGACACAAGAAAATGATTTTCTTCTCCCATAGGTCTTCAGTTTATGATATTGCTGACTTTCTAGGATTTGATGCACTACTGCCTGGAACACTCTAAACACAGCCTGAAGTTTCACAGGGAATTTTTCCCCCCTAAAGGAATATGAAAATTAAGGAAAAACCATTTCTCACTTGAAATGGGCCTAGAAGCCTTTAGATTCTGTTCCTACATTGATCAAGGTTATGTTTACTCTAACTAGTCAATGAATAATTTGTGTTTCTGAAATAGATATATCAGGTCACAAGTTTGGCATATAGTACAGTCCTTTAGGGAATCTAATGCTCCTTCAAAGTGTCTACCCCATAATTAGAAGGAATTCTTAGATTTGCTAAGGATTCACACTCTTTTTTTGAAATCACTCTAGACCATGTGTAACTCACACAATTAATTACAGGTACTTGCAAGATACTCTGACCAATTCTACCACACATAGCTTTTAGTTGTGTTCACAATATGTAATGATATATGTCTAAAGATTAAACACAGTGTTTTAAGGCTTCATATTACCATTACCATTACTCTATTAGTCTAGTACCATTCACTGCTACTTTCCCCTGTCCATTGGTAAATGGTAATGTGCCTCCAGACTGCATGGGATTCTGAGATTCCTGCCAGGCTAGCAATCAATGGCTTCCGTAGTTGCACCTGCAAAATGGGCTGCATCTATAGGAGCAGGCACAGTAGAGAGAAAAGTGAGAAGTCTCTATATTTTGATTTCTGCCTGACAACCAAGCAGCTAAATAGATGATAATAGGATTAATAGTGATTTATAATTTTGACAGCTGTCACTGCCAGACTAAGTAGAAAAAACCTATTCCAATATCCAGTTCCAGGCCTTGGCATTAAGTTGAGTTCTTCAAAATATCTTTTTGATTGAGAATAATAAAATACATGAGAATGACATCAGAAGATCCATTGCATGTTTTACCTTTGCTTGACACAAACTATAGAACGATTTTATTTATATCACCAATATGCTGTCCAGAACCATCCTTTGCAGTGGATTTTATACAAAGTTCAATGCTTCACAATTGATAAAATGCTTGTGTCTATCTACCACTGATACATTGAGCTGAACAGCATCCAAACACATACATACAGAATTTGGAATATGAAACTGGGAAAGAACTTATCCTCTTTTCCACACTCAGAAGAGTTAGTTATGAAAATCTAGTTACATGTTCTACATGTAGCATAGATTCTGTTCTTTTCACAAAAAATTTACTGCTTTGAGAATCATGGTCATCTCATACAAGTGTGGTCTAAAAAGCCCTACAATCAAAGGTATGCATGATTGATTAAATTATTGACCCCCAATTAGAACGGCAAAACTTCCATGATGATGTGAGGTAGCGTTTGACATAGCAGCATGATCTGTTGCTCATGAAAAGGTACCTGCTCATGGTGATGTTTTCACAGAATGCCAAGCAAAGCCATATACCTAGTAAGGCAGCTAGCCTGACAGAATGATCTGAACATACTGGAATTTTCCCAATGTTTTTTTGAAGGGAGTGGAAGGGTCTGCAAGCCTCTGATATAACTTCTCTATATACATTTTTGTAGACTGAGTTAGCAACAACCAAATATATCAAGAGAATCAAGACCTTGCCATAGTGTCACCATAACTAAACATTGTAGAATTGCTGACAAAATAAACAATGCAATGCAAGGCTTACTCTTTTTTATTAGGAATATTTTGGCCAGAACAAAGAAGGTGAAGACCTCTTGTGTCAGACCAAATTTTGTGCCCCAATTCTTTATCTGTTCTTGTGACTGCATCTTTGCTATATGACTCTGCATGTTCTAATTCAAAGTGTACTTCTCTACCTCTTGATTGTGAACTTAGCCATTTAATTTGTTTTGGCAATGGGATGTTAGCAGATGTGACTCAAGCAGAAGATTGAAATGTGCTTGTGTGATTGAAATTGTCATTTTATGTTCTGGACACCATGAAAACAAATGGCCTTTGAAAGCCCACTGGGCTCAGAGGAATGAGATATATGCAGAACAGACTAAACCAAAGTCTTGCTGGTACCTACAGAGATGCTATAAGATGACTTGCAGACACATGAATAAGAACAAATGATCATTATTTTAAGCTACTGAGCTGTGGAATGACAGAGTGTACATCTTTACTATGGCAATAGCTGACGACGACAAAAGTTGGTACTGAGAATGGGGTGCCGATGCAACACAAACCTAAAATGTGATTTTTATCAAGGCTGTAGGCTGCAAGAAAACTGATATAAATTACTAGAAAAACAGCGAGGAAACTATAATAGGACTCTGGAAAAATTGTGACCTATGATATGTAGTATTGGAACACTTATTAAAATTATTGAATGAAACTGGAAGGAAGATTATGTACCTGATAAACATATACAGGTACTAAGAGAAATTGACAAAATCTGAAAAGAAATAAGACAGTTTTTAAGCAGTCCAGACTTGCAAGGTTGTTAAATGAAATTATTTTTCACCAAAATAAAAATGTAGCCATTATGACATAGCCTTAAGGAAAAGACCTAATGCAGAGGTTACCATTAAAAATAACCTCAGGATAAAGATCCAGTAAGGGGTGTTGTCATCAAACATTTTGTTAAAACTTCTAAAATAATTAATATGCCTTGTAGATCATGTTTCTAAAATAATATGCCACTTGGCAGAAGAAAAATGATGCTAGAATGTATAAAGTAGTACTTATACTGAAACATGATACATCCAAAATACACATAATTGAATCTAGAGATAGAAGTTTGTGCAAAAAATTACAGACATAGATTTTAACAGAGTGGACATGAAAAACACAGAGAATCCATAACCGTTAAAATAGAGTTGTATTAACAAAAGGCATTATCACTTTAAAGATGTTAAATATTTCTTGGTCTCCAAATTTCTATAAGTAATTAACAGATTGCCAAAAAAGGACATGCTCTCCAACTATCTCTTCATAATTGGCCAAGGAAAATGATTAAAAAAAAAAAAAAAAAAAAGCCTTCCAGAAGGCAGAGCTGAGAACAGTAGACTATGGACCTACTCTCAGAACTTAAGAAATATTTTGTATCCCCTGGTAATGGCAAGTGTATTTCAGAATTGCTATGGATCAATGACTGCTGATCCATAGCAATTTTACCACCCATCCTTCCGCTTTACAGTTGACATTCAATATTATATTAACTTCAGGAGTACAAGCATAATGGTTAGACATTTATATAACTTATGAAGTGATCTGCCTGATATGTCTAGTACCCACCTGGCACCTTACATGTTATTATAATATTACTGACTATATTCCCTATGCTGTACCTTATACCACTATGACCATTTTCTAACTGCCAATTTGTACTTTTTAATCTGTTTACCTTTTTCACCCAGCTCTCTTACCCTCTTCTTATCTGGCAACCATCAGTTTGTTCTCTGTATCTATGAGTATGTTTCTGCTTTGATTGTTCATTTACTTTGTTTTTTCAATTCCACATGTAAGTGAAATCATATGGTATTTGTCTGTCTCTCTGACTTATTTCACTGAGCTTAATACCCTCTAGGTCTATCCATGTTATTGCAAATGGAAAGACTTCATTCTTTTTAATGGCCAAGTAATATTTCATTATATATATGTACCATATCTTCTTTATCCAATAGTCTATTGATGGACAGTTAAGTTGCTTCCATATCTTGACTATTCTATATGAAATGTCCTTCTTTGTCTCTTGTCATAACCTTTGTTTTAAAGTCTATTTTGTCTTGTGTAAGTATTGCTACCCCAGCAATTTTTTTCATTTCCATTTGCATGAAATGTCTTTTTTCATCTTTTTACTTTCAGTCTGTATTTCTTTCAATCTGAAGTGAGTCTCTCGTAGGCAATCTATGTATGGGTCTTGTTTTCTTGTCCATTCAGTCACCTTAAGTCTTTTGATTGTAGCATTTAATCCATTTACATTTAAATTAATTATTGATAGGTACGTAGTGATTACCATTTTGTTATTCATATTTTTGACATATGTATTTTTTTTTTTCTTTGAGAAGTCTCTTTTACATTTTTTGTAATACTGATTTGGTGGTGATCAGCTCCTTTACGTTTTTTTTTTTTTTTTTTTTTTGGTCTGGAGAGCTCTTTATTTCTTCTTTGATTCTAAATGATAGCTTTCCTGGGTAGGATAATCTTGGTTGTAAATTCTGGCTTTTCATCACTGAATATTTTGTGCTAATCCTTTCTTGACTACAATGTTTTTGTTGAAAAATCCGCTGACAATCTTATGGGCACTCCCCTGTAAGAAATTAATTGCTTTTCTCTTGTAGCCTTTATGATTCTCTCTTTGTCTTTAACCTTCGACATTTTAATGATGCCGACATGTCTAGATGTGGGCACCTTTGTAATGAGTATACAGTGTACTATATGAATTTATCTTGTTTGGAATTCCCTGTGCTTCTTGGATTTTTATGTCTATTTCCTTCCTCAGGTTAGGGAAATTTTCTGTCAGTATTTTTTCAAGTAGGTTGTCAATACCTTGCTCTCTCTCTTCTCCTCTGGTACTCCTATAATGCAAATATTGTTATGCTTAGTGTTGTTCCAGAGATTCCTTAAACTATCCTCATTTTTTTGGATTCTTTTATATTTTCTACACCCTTATTTTCCAAATCACTGATTTGATTCTCTGCTTCATCTAACTGGCAGTTGATTCTATCTAATGCATTCTTCATTTTAGCTATTGTCTTCTTCATTCTGACTGATTCTTTTTGATGGTTTCTATTTCTTTGTGTAAGTTCTCACCGAGTTCATTTATTCTCCTATTTAAATTCTCCTTTCTCTCTTTATATGACCATCATATGACTGGCAATTTGACTTTTTACTTCGTAAGTCTTTAGATCAAGGGACACTGCATTTAGACCTCATCTAACTCATGAGATCCTGAACTTTTGCCTGATTTAATAAGTGGGTGAAATGTTTGCAAGTCCTGTGATAATAAAAGGAGAAAGAATTAAATGTTTACAGGAAGACATGACCTTAACTTCTAAATGTATAAATATATAAAGTCATAGCCTGGTGATTAAGAGTATACTGAATAGCTAAACCAGGATATTCATACCTACTAACTATTGGCCATACTTTATATTTAAAATTATAGTAAATATATATATATATATACATATATATATAAAATCTTGTTGTAATGAGTATACAGTGTACTATATGCAAATCTCTAATACAGATTTGGCCCAATGTAGTGACTCAGTATATTGTTCTCAACTGTATTACCAGTTTTAATTTATACTTATTTGTGGCATATCAAAAAAAGACAGCATTTTCACTGATGTAATAAATAGTCATGATGACACACAAAGGTTTTGAAAGGTGATAAAATATATCAATTATAATTTTGTTCCTATATATAATTCCACCATTAACATAGAAATTTTATGTTAGAATGTCTTATTTTTAATGACATAATGTTCTAATTTAGAACTATGTTAATGATATCTGCTAATTTGAATTATAATTTCTGGTTATTATACTTTTATATTGCTAATTATAAGAAGAGCATAATATTAATTGGTATAGTTTATTTAATAAAATGATTTTAGGCAAGATTTTCCTCTTTGAAATGTTTCTTGAAAATATACATTTGTTAATAACTTCCATTTTCTAAGCAGATACAGTAGTTATGCAATATTCATTTTAGTTTTCTATTTTTAATTTTTGAAAATAACCATTTGACCATTCTTTTGTACAACAAAATGCTGTAACAGCACTTATAATGTCCTATTAATCACTCTATTGTAATTATTATGGCAGTCCCATTTAGCCAACCATTTTTCAGAAATATATTACAGCTTTTAAAATGGACCTGCTCTTTCCTTTTATCATACAAATGAATTTTAGTAAGTTAATGTTACTGAGCAATTATGACAAACACATGCACCTTGTACTGGACTGTCTCTTCCGGAGATCCATGTTCAGAGGCCTAGATGTGATGTGGTTTTGGAATCCTTATTGTCACCTATTGCTATCTACACCAGGGCAAAAGGGAGCCTCGAATTTCTGTCTGTTAAAAATGGGTGGGCAACAGGGCTTTCTCCAAAATCTCTCTTGCAGCTTCATGCATAAAGAGACTTTCATTGCATGGGCTAGTATTCCAAAAATATGCTTATCTGGATATATAGAGTACAAGGATGAAAAAGAGCTGGTCCCTTGGGAAGAGTGGTTTGATGTTTTATCTTAGGTGTTTTACCCAGAAGATCTCATCTATAATCCTTTCCTTTAGAATAACTATAGTCCTTGGCCCAATCTATTTC
Organism: Eidolon dupreanum; assembly: GCA_028627145.1. Taxonomy (NCBI): domain Eukaryota; kingdom Metazoa; phylum Chordata; class Mammalia; order Chiroptera; family Pteropodidae; genus Eidolon; species Eidolon dupreanum. The sequence goes on from CM053509.1 coordinate 75,575,571, forward strand.
TTATCCTCAGGTAACTATGAAAATTATCTCTCATCTTGAGCTTTTCTTGTTTAATGCTGAAAAGCAGAGCATTACCTGAGGTTTTTACTGGGTAAATAATAGTAGTTTATTTTTTAATCTCATCATTAATTATGTCCTATATATAATTGACAGGATAAGTTTCAGACACTTTTAAAATATATTTTATACATTTAAGTATAAATATATTCCATACAGTTTATAGTCAAATCTACACTTTGGGCATTTCCCTCCGTTTTGCTTACATAAAGCCACTGGTATTTATTTGTGTCTTTATTAATTGAAAGGAATGCCATTCATATTTTGATATGTTATTATACTTCCTCTTTCCTTAGGCCCATTACCACCTAATGAAGTTACCATTAGTGCAATTGTAGCATATGGAACATGTAAATCATTTCACTCTGCTATTTAAACTTGCTTGTGACAAAACTTTGTGCAGAGGAGGGAAAATGGATTGGAAAAATCCTTAGCTCAACAACTATCAACTCTTAAGCAATTAGTCAACCAGTAAATTCTATAATGCATGGAGTCTTGTGTTGGTGGAAAAGTAAGCTATTTTGGAGATCTAACTTCACATAAATTTTCTGGTCTCAGTACTGTGTTTAAGAAAACCATTTGGTCCATTCGATTCCCAGAGACAACCAAGTGTAGCCAGCATGAAGTTTTGATAACATATGGGTTAATTAATAAGGTCTAAGCAGTCAAGGGAAATGTTGGATTTAAAGACATTTAATAAGATTAGACTTCCAAACATTATTTGGTGCATTAATTCATTCACATATGCAAATTGGCACAGCCCAGAGGCCCAGCCACGAAGAAAATGAGGGCAGATAGGAAAAATATTAAATTTTAGAAAGGTATTAAAATAAAAATATACTCACAACCTGAAATTGAGAACTGAAATTAGAGTTCTTCAGCCTATTAAAACTCACTGCTATTAGCATATGAGACCACTAAGGTGGGTAGATTTGTAAAACTGCAAACAGGTATATATGTAAAATTAGATATTTCAATTTCTTTCAGGCATTAAATTTGAATTTTCTATACAGTCTACTAAGGTAATTGCTACCAATAGTACAGCTTTTTATCAATTATAATTAAACATTTGCTCTGTAAATGGCTTAGTATTTTAGACTCATAATACTGTTTCAGACTCATCAAGTTTATTTCTCCTGCCTGCAGTAGTCTGCTGATAATTCAGATTCAGGCCGGTATGAGAATCAAAGAAAAAATATATACTTTAGCTCTGAGAACTCATACTATTGAAACTAATTTTGAAACCAAAAATTAAAAATCTTTAGGAGTATTTCCTGCCAGGTATTTCTAAAACTTAATATTTCAGTCCACTTAAAAGAGAGCATGCATTTTTTTTTATACTATAGTTAGTAAATTAAAACTAAAATGAAATTAAAACAGCCTGTTTCTACCACATTGTAAATGTAAGTTATAATTCAATATTAGATATGAATCAGTTAATTCTACCTCAGCCAATGCTCTGATATTTCATAGAACAGCAGATGTTACCCTTTCTATTACCCCATTAATATACCTAGTCAGTTTTTTCACTCTTTTTCCCAAGGGCAGACAATAGAGGCATATTTTCCTTTCTGTTCCTTAAGCAAAGCTACTTGCTCCCTGAAGCACAAGATTTAATTATCCTTATTGCATTATATTTGCTTGAATAGCTACAGAAGTTATTAATGGGCATAACATTTTCTGATCTTTTTCATGAAATTCAACTATGATATTTATGCTGTTTTAATTACCTCTAGTACATTAATTAATCTAGCAGTAAGAATTAAGAATTTAGGATTTATAATAAAATTTAATTTATTTTGATTGATTATTATGGTTTGTGACAGTTTGGCTAATAGAAGTGTTAAACATAGAATTCACATATGTATGTTTGTGTCTGAAAGAAGGAAGTGATGAACTACTATATTAACTAGCTATTTATGAGCATATCAATTGAGAAAGGATCCAGGAACCATAGTGAGGGCTAGATCAACCACTAAATGGCTTCGTGACCTTAGGCAAATAATTTAACTTCTCTGTGTCTCAGTTCCATTATTTTGAAAAGAGGAAATAATGATAACCACTATATTATAGAGTTCTTTTTAGGATTAAATAGCTTAATGTATGTAAAGCACTGAGAGCAATATCTGGCAGATCATATGCTCTATGTTAGTGTCAGTTATTATTATTATTATTGAAAATAAGGAGAAGAGACAGACTTCGAAAAACATAGTGAATTAGTGTTCAATCACTTTGACTGCTAGATAGAAATCTAACTAATAGCAGAAATACACATGGATATTATGACTATGAATCTATAGTTGTGGGTGTGTCAAGGTTATTGGAATTAATATTTTGGGGTAACATCTAATAGTAGTTGGTATTTGAAGCCAAGAAAGGAAGGGGAAAGGAAAGAGAGAAAACAGGAAAAAAATTAGCAAGAGAGTTAGGATAAATATTGGGCACTGAAAGAATTTTGTCAGTCAAGAAAGGAGTTAGGAACATAGAGAGTGTGCGGGTCAAGATAAAGTAATGGTTGGTAAGAGGAGCAAGAAAAATTACCATACAGAAAGCATAGAGAAAGTGATACATAGTGTTAAATTCAGTATAACAATGACATTAAAAAGAAGCCAATGGCTTTGAACATGAATTTATTCCTTGAGTGTAGTTTCAGAACTTGGGAGAAAGAAAGACACTGACTGTATAAATTGAGGAGTGAATGCAAAGTGAAGTAGAAGAAACATTTTAGAAAATTTTAAAAATTTAGGTAGTCAAGCTGGCCTCAAAACTTGATTTAAAAAAAAAAATGAAAGGAGATCAATAATCACAAGCTAGCCATAACATGACATTTCACTACCCGATTATCTTAAAAACCTCAAGCTTTGAATTTAGTGACTCAGTTGATAGTGGCCCCAATTGCCTGAGAAAAACACAGGCAGAGCCTCCTTGGAGAAACCAATTTCCACCTAGATCTCAAATAATTTGCATACTAATGTTCCAGAAAATGTGAGCCTTCTTATAAAAAAAAATCAGAACACTCATAAGATAACAAAGTATCATAAGCAACATCCAGCAGAAGCAACAGAAAAGAAGGCTCAGAAACATGGTAATTTGAGATATTGGATTAAGTAGTCATGGTATTTAAAGCAAGTACTTCTTAAAAATGAAAAAGGAATTAAAAATATGAAGAAAGAGACATAGATTCTTAAATGACCAAGCATATTTGAAACAGCATAAAATGCAAATTCCAGAAATGAAAAACATTTAATTAAAAGGAAAAAAAACTTAAATTGTTATGTTGTAGATATTTGTTCTACCAAAACATCAAGACATAACTTTCTGTCAAATATATTTTGTGCTTTAAATTAAAATTTGATATGTATATGGCATATATTAGTTTCCACGATGCATAACAAATTTTTAGAAACAGCAATGTAAAACAACACACATTTATTATCTCACAGTTTCTGTGGGTCAGGAGTCTGGCCATGATTCTGCAAGGCTACAATCAAGGTATTGGCCAGGACTGGGTTCTCATGTGGAAGCCTGATAGAAAATGAATTTGCTTCCAAGTTTACTCAAGTTGTTGCAGAAATAATTTCCTTGCAATTGTGAGACTGAAGGCCCTGACTTCTTGCTGGTTGTTGTCTGGAGGCTGTCCTCAACTCCTTTTCACATGGACCTCCCAACATAGTCCCTTATTTTATCAAGTGAATCAAGAGAGGGAGACTATAGAGTGAGCCTACAAGCAAGATGAAATATCTTATAACATTATCATGGAAATGACATTTTATCACTTTGCCCTATTCTGTTGGTTAGAAGGAAATCACATGCCTCATCCACACTCAAGGGGAGGGAATTATACAAGAGCAAGGAATTATGCAAGGACATAAATAACAGGATAGAGGCATTACAGGGAGTTATCTTAGAGCCTATCTACCATATGGTAAAAGTTAAAGCCATACAGAAATATATAGCATGAAGTGCATAAAATCAAATAATAAAAAATAAAAGTTTCTTTCCTCCTCTCCTAATTTCTTGTTTTCCCTAGTAGTATCTACTATTAATAAGTTTCTTTTGCATCCCCCCACTCCAGACAAAAATACTCTGCTCTATATTTTCAAAAATAAAAAACGATCATTAGTAGATATTAAGGCCTGAATTGTCTTGTCCCCCTCCCCCATTCAAATGTTTATGCTCCAATACCCAATGTGACAGTATTTGAAGATAAGGGAGTAATTAAGGTTAAATGAGGTCAGAAGGTAGGGCTCTAATCCAATAGGTCTTATGTCCTTATAAGAAGAGGAGGAGACACAAGAGATATTATGTGCACAGACAAAAAGCCATATGAGGGCACAGTGAAAAGCAATAATCTATAAGTCAAGGAGAGAGGTCTCACCAGAAACCAACTCTGATGATACCTTCCTTGATTGTGAACTTCTAGCTACCAAAAGTGTGAGGAAATAAATTTCTGTTGTTTAAGCCACTCAGTCTGTGGCATTTTGTTATGGCAGCCCTAGCAGACTAATACAATAGATTATATTTTTAATGAGCTAGAAAGATGTATCTGATGACATTAATTGGAATGTGGCACAGGAAAAGATGAAACATAAAAGAAATGTTGAGGAAGAAGGAGAATAAAGGTAAAAACTACAAAGAATATTTAATTAGAGTACCAGAAAGAGCAAAAAAAAAAAAAAATGTGATAAGGGAAATTACAAAAAAATAACAGCTAAAAATTCTGCAATATGTCTGTCAAGAGCTTTGAAGGTTTTGAGATTTTACATTACTTGCAAGCTAATAAGTTAGACAGCTGCTCTTTTATAGAAGTTGGCAGAGGACGTAAGTCTCCTGGGTCAGAGAAATAGAACTTTATTACTCATGGAATAGTAGAAATCTCGAGCTTTATGTTTGCTTAAATTTTTGACCTCCAAATCCAACCAAGATGATGCAGAGGAGGTCCTCAAGGGTGGTGTGCGTAGTGGGTTGTGTGACAGCTGAGGGACTCAGAGATTAGGGAACACAACATTTTAGAGGCGATGTTAGTAAACCTGCCTAATATTTGCATGGATGGACACATTGTTTTTATTATCCTTGTCAGGAAACAAATTTGTCCTTTGATCTAGAAGAAGGCACTCTCTATATTCCAGGGTTATTTTCTATGCAGAAATCCTTTTAAAGATAATCTAGAACAAAGCTGCCAATATCTCTTCACAAGATATACAGAAATGTAAGAGACACACCCAGGGATAATTGCCTCCCAACAAAATCATATCCTCCTAGATAGTCCATTGGATTCCAAGCTGGAATAATTTAAGGAAATTTTCAACTAGACATACATCAGAATGAAACTACAGAACACCAAAGGCAAAGAAGGATCTCAGAAGCTACCCGAGAGTAAAGGCAGTTCACTTTAAAAGGATGGCAATAGTAAATAGCTGACTTCTCAACAGTGTCAGTGGAGAGCAGGCAGCAATGAATTAAAATGATCTAAGAAAAAACAACTGTCAACCTAAAACCAAATAATCAGTCTTATTTTTCAAAACAAAACAACATTAACAAGAACAATAGAATTAAGTTTGTTACCAAGAGAATCTCAGTCAATAAAATTTCAAAGGATATTATTTAGGCAGAGGAGGTTACCCCAACTAGATGGCCTGCTATACATAAAGATGTAATAAGCAAAAAAATGATCAAATATAGTTATAAACCTGCATAAATGTTCTAAGGAGCAAAAAATTTTCTGTGAATTAACATAAGCTATAACTCAAATACACAAAAATAATAACATGTAAGTCAGGAAAGGAATGATAGGAGCTAAAGTGATCAACAGAAGGGTAAATATGTAACTTTGAATGATTTTAGAGTTTGATAAGTTTAGAAGGCATGTTAAAATGTCTATGAAAATTACTAAAATACAACAAATAGAGTACATATCTTACATAGCAGTAGAGAAAAATAAATGGACTGTCAAAGCTACCTTGAATACCCTAAAAAATATTTGATAGAGTAAAACTGCTCTTTATATTATTGGATGGACTCTGAATATAACGACTAGAACAATATTATTTCCTGAAAGCAACAGTGTACAAATATCTTTGCTGAACGTGCTTTGTCCAAGATTGCTAATGTATCAATAGTTGACAGAAACTATTTCTCTAGATTACTTTTAATTATATTGATTACAAGAAATAGATTTTAGAAAGTGACCATCAAAATCATTGTTTTTAAAATTTTTACGTGGACATTGATGTCAGAAACATGGTGGAGTGAGAGACATCCCCAGATCTCTCCCCTTGAAATACCAATAGGCTAAACATCTAAAACTCAACAAAAAATACCCAAATTGCACACCAGCACATCTGAGCGTGGGATCTGCGAATAAGAGCTACCACAGGTCGGAATCCCGGGTGTGGCTGTGGACTGGGGGAAACAAAGTAGCTTCCTCTCGCAGCCACTGGACCTCTCTGTAGGAGGAGCAGATGGGGAGAAGGTGCGGCGACTTCCCTGAACAGCCCTGCCTGGGAGTGCTGTGAGCTCCACCTGGCCTAAAGCAGTGCCCAGTCATCAGGGCAGAAAGCAGAAGAGTGGGAACGACAGAGAAACAACAGTTGATTTTTACCAGCTGCAGCTACAAAACTGAGGCTGAGCTGCAGCCCCCATCCCTAAATTTAGAGGCCCCTCTCCCAATAACCTTTGAGACAAAACACTGCGGAGCCCAGGGGAATCTGAGTAAATGCTACAGAAACAGTCACTAACACTGATAGGACCTGAGACTGAGGGTAGCCAGTGTGATTAAACATCTATAAGAAAAAAAAAAGATATTATTTTGATGTTAAGCAGAGATCCAAGAGGCTTAGACACCACCTACTGGAAACCAAAATAAAAACACCCTCTTTGCAACAGGATAGGGACCATTGTATAATAAATCTCTCCGGAAAAAAAAAAAATCAGAATACGCTTTATTAAAACTCAGGCAGAGAAATAGTCCATTAAAAACCATGAACAAACACCATGAAATAGTTCATTAAACACCATGAACAAGGCATCACAGAAAGAAACAGAAAAATCTCTAGAAAATAAGCTTGCAGACATAGAAATACGCAACTTAAATGACAGAGAATTCAGGACGGTCCTTCTGAAAAAGCTCAGTGAGATCTAAAATGAATCACATCAACAATTTCACGAATTGAAAAAACAACTAGATAAGCAGAATGAGTTCTTTAGCAAGGAGAATGAACCCCCAAATGAGAACCAAATAGACCTTCTGGAGATAAAGAACACACTGCAAGAGTTGAAAAATGAAATAACAAGCTTGAGAAATAGAGTCGACCAAATGGAGGAAAGGATCAGTGATGTTGAAGACAGAAATCTAGAAATAACTCAAAATGAAGAAGAGAGAAACTGAAGAATGAACAATAATTAAAGAGAAATTCAAGAACTAGCTTATACCATCAGGAGAGGAAACTTAAGAATAATGGGCATTATCGACGGCAAGGAAAAGGAGCAGGGACTAGAAAGCATTTTCAGACAAATAGTGGATGAGAATTTCCCAAATCTAAGGAATGAGCTGGAGATTGGAATTCAAGAAGTCAACAGAACACCCAATTATCTCAGCCCAAAAAGGCTTTCACCAAGACACATTGTATTAAAATTATCAAAAATCAACAACAAAGATAGAATTCTCAAGGCAGCCAAGGAGAAGAAAACAGGAACTTATAAAGGAAAACCCATTAGGCTATCCTCAGACTTCTCAGCACAGACCTTATAAGCCAGAAAGGAATGGAATCAAATATTTAAACTATTATGTGAAAAAAACTACCAGCCTAGAATAATGTATCCAGCTAAGCTCTCCTTTAGATATAAATAAGAAATTAAGACCTTTCCGGACATACAAAAATTCAGGGAATTCTCCATTACGAAGCCTGCACTACAGGAATACTGAAAGGGGTCAGTTCACCTAAAAGAAAATGACCAAAAAAAAAAAAAAACATAATTAGGAATAAGGTGACTAGCAGGTTGATAGAAGCAGAGGCGTACAACATTTACTAGAAACATGGCATTTTAAGCTTAAGAATAAGAAGAGATTTGCTATAGCAAGGTAGAAATGAATGTTCAGCATACATAGAAACAAACTGAGACATCAATGACTGAAAAGGGGGAGGATTCAAAGATCCATATTCACAAAGGAAAATGGAGATAAGGCACACA
>CM053509.1:75583917-75619320 GCA_028627145.1 Eidolon dupreanum
CACAAAAGCCAAACAAAATAAAGAAAACAGAAACACAAGGACAAGGAAGCAATGGAAACACCAAGCTACCAGAAAGCAAAAGATAAAATGGCTATAAAAAGACCTCATATTTCAATAATCACCCTAAATGTAAAAGGAATGAATTCACCAATAAAAAAACACAGAGTTGCAGATTTGATTAAAAAAAAACAAAACTCAACCATCTGCTGCCTCCAGGAGACACATCTCAGCTCTAAACACAAATATAGACTCAAAGTGAAAGGGTGGAAAATGATATTTTAAGCAAATGGCATTCAGAGAAAAGTGGGAGTAGCGGTACTAATATTGGATGAAATAGACTTCAAATAAAAAACGTAAAGAAAGATACTGAAAGACACTTCCTAATAATAACGGGAATCATACACCAAGAAGACATAACACTTATTAATATCTATGGTCCCAATCAGGGAGCCCTAAAATATGTAAAGCAATTACTAACAGAACTAAAGGGAGAAACACTATCATAGTAGGGGACCTAAATACTCCACTGTCAGATATGGACAGATCATCAAAACAGAATATCGGTAAGGAAATAACATCCTTAAATGACACATTAGACCAACTGGACATAATTGACATTTACAGAACCTTCCATCTGAAAACAGCTGCTTATACGTTCTTCTCTAGTGCACATAAAACATTCTCAAGAATCAACCACATACTGGGACACAGAGATAGTCTCAACAAATATAAGAGGGTTGAAATCATACCAACCATATTCTGTGATCATAATGCTTTGAAACTAGAGATCAACTGCAAAAAAGAAATCAGGAAGAACCACAAATACATGGAGATTAAACAACATGCTACTGAAGAATAACTGGGTCAGAGAAGAAATAAAAAGAGAGATCAAGAGATACATAGAAAGGAATGATAATGATAGTATAACATATCAAAACTTTTGAGACATGGCAAAAGAGACCATAAGGGGAAAAGTCATATCATTGCAGGCCTACCTCCAAAAACAAGAAAGAACCCATATAAGCAAGGTAATGCTTCATCTTAAAAAACTAGAAAAGGAAGAACAAATGAAGCCTAAAGTCAGCAGAAGGAAAGAAATAATCAAAATTATAGCAGAAATAAGTTAATTTGAAAATGAACAAACAAAAAAACAATAAAAAAAATAAATGCAACAAAGAGCTGTTTCTTTGAGAAAGTTAATATTAACAAACCCCTGGCTAGACTCACTAAAGAAAAAAGAGAATGACAAAAATAAAAACAGGGATGAAAGAGGGGAAATTACTACAGACACTGCAGAAATAAAAAGGATCATAAAAGAATACTATGAAAAGGTATTTAACACTGAATTTAATAACCTAGAAGAAATGGACCAGTACTTAGAAAAATACAACCTTCCTAGACTGAATCAAGAAGAACTGGAAAATCTAAATAAATTGCTCAGCCGTATGGAAATTGATGTTCAAGTGGGCTTCATCTCAGAGGTACAGGGATGGTTCAACATATGCAAATCAATTAAGTAATTAAACACGTTAAAAAATTTTGTTTAAAAAATAAGAATTGTATGATCATATCGATAGATGCAGAAAAAGCCTTCAACAAGGTACAGCACCCATTTATGATCAAAACACTTAACAAAATTGGTATAGAAGGAAAATAATTTAATACAATAAAGGCAATTTATGACAAGCCCTCAGCCAACATTATGCTTAATGGTAAAAACCTAAAAACCTTCCCTCTAAGATCAGGAACAAGGCAAGGCTGTCCACTATTGCCACTGTTATGCAATATAACTTTGTAGGTCCTAGTGAGTGCAATCAGACAAGAGAAAGATATAAAAGGCATCCAAATAGGAAATAAAGAAGTCAAACTGTCACTATTTGAGGATGACATGATTCTCTATATAGAAAACCCTAAAGACTCCACAAAAATACTACTAGAAACAATATGCAAATACAGTAAAATCTCTGGATACAAAATCAACTTTAAAAAATTCATAATGTTCCTAACTCTAATAATGAAGTAGCAGGAAAAAAAGTGGAAAAAATAATTCCTTTTGCAATTGCAATCAAAAGGATAAAATACTTAGGAATAAATGTAATGAAACATGAGAAGTACCTATATAATGAAACTATAAGACCCTGTTAAATGAAATCAAAGACAATACAAAGAAATGGAATGATATTTCGTGTTCTTGAATTGGAAGAATCAATATAGTTAAAATGACCTTATTACCTAAAGCATTATGCAGATTTAGTACAATCACCATAAAAATCCCATTGACATTTTATAAAGAAATGGAACAAAAACATCATCAGATTTATACTGAAGCACAAAAGGCCCCGAATTGCCAAGCCAAAGCCATCCTGAGAAAAAAAAAACGAGGCTGGAGGCATCATTCTGACCAACTTCAAATTATCCTACAAAGCAACAGTAATCAAAACAGCATGGTATCGGCAGCAAAACAGACACACGGACCAGTAGAACAGAATTGAGAGTCCAGAAGTAAGCCCATATTTATATAGGTAAATAATTTTTGACAAAAAAAACAAAAACATACAGTAGAGAAAGGAAACCTTCTCAAAAAATGGTGCATGGAAAACTGGAAAGCCTCTTGCAAAAGAATGGAACTAGACTGTTGTCTATCATCACACATCAACATTAACTCAGAATGGATTAAGGGACTGAATATAAGACCTGAAACAATAAAATACATAGAAGAAAACATAGGAACAAAACTCAAGGACCTTGGACTTAAAGAGGATTTTATGAATTTGACTTCAAAAGCAAGGGAAGGAAAAACAAAAATAAATGAATGGGACTACATGAAACTGAAAAGCTTCTGCTCAGCAAAAGAAATCGCCAACAAGGTAAAGAGACAATCATCTGAATGGGAAAATATAATTGCAAGAGATGCCTCCAATAAGGGTCTAAGATCCAAAATTTACAAAGAATGCATATCACTCAATAACAACAACAAAAAAGAAGTAATCCAATCAAAAAATGAACGGTGGACCTGAACGGACACTTCTCCCTAGAGGACATACAAATGACCAACAAACATTTGAAAAGATGCTCAACATGGCTAGCTATTAGGGAAATGCAAATCAAAATCACAATGAGATACCATCTCACACCTGTTAGAATAGCTATAATCAACAGGACAAGTTATAACAAATGCTGGAGAGGAAGTGGAGAAAAAGGAACCCTCATATACTGCTGGTGGGACTGCAAATTGGTATAGCCACTATGGAAAACAGTATGGAGGTTCTTCAAAAAACTGAGAATTGATCTACCATATAATCCAGCAATCCCTCTACTGGGTATTTACCTCAAAGACTTGAAAACTCATATCCAAAAAGATATTTGCACACCGATGTGCATAGCAGCATTATTCACAGTGGCCAGAACATGGAAGCACCCGATATGTCCTATGACAGATGATTGGCTAACAAAGCTGTGGTACATATACACAATGGAATATTACTCAGCCATAAGAAGAGATGAAATATTGCCATTTGCAGCAACCTGGATGGACCTTGAAATAATCATACTAAGCAAAATAAGCCAGATAGAAAAAATTGAAAATCACATGATGTCACTTACATTGGGATATTGTTGGGAGCCCTTTGCAAGCTACTTCGCACTGCTGCTGATAAGGAATTATCAGTTCCTGGAACTTCAAAGGGAGGAGAATTATCAGTTCCTGAAACTTCAAAGGGAGGAGGTTTCTCTCCGCCTTGTGTTAATCTCAGCTTTTGTTTCTGGATGCTTGTGGTTTTGTTATGAACAGTTTGTCAGGTACTCAAGCTGTATAAGTATAGGGTGTTAAATAAACTCGGGGCTGCAGCTTTGACTATATGCCCTCCCAAAATCTTTTTCTCTTCTCTGTCTTTTTTCCTAACCCTCGCTCCCCTACTCAGGACTGTTCGACTCCGTCCGGCGGGTCCCGGCAGGATATAAACCTAAATGCAACAAATGAATAGGACAAACAAACAGAGACTCATAGACATGGACAATGGACTAGAGGTTATTAGAGGAGAGAAAGGACAGGGGAGTGGGGAGGTAGATGGGGAAAAAATTAAATTATTTCTTCAAATAAATAAATAAATAAATAAATAAATAAATAAATAAATAAATTTAAAGCTTGAATATGTCACTACATGTCCACGTCAAGCTTTGTTTAGTAGAGCAAGTTGATTAATCACTTTTGTGTATTGTCTTATCTATCAGCCAAATTATATACTTTTTCAGATGTGTCTTCTAGTCTATGAGTTTACATATTTATTTAAAGTTGCTTAGTTTTTTTGAGTCAATCAATTATTTTAGTATCTTGTAGATCAACTTCAAAATGATGAAGACTTTTTATATTATGTAAATTTATGTGTAGATATTTTGAAAAGAACAAAAAAGCATGTTATTTCAGTGAAAATCTATTTAAAAAACTATATAAGTTAAATGTATAAAAATGAGATATAGAAAACAAAGTGTTTTGTGATTATAACCTTTTGACTTGCTTTGTCCTAATAATGAGTGTTATTAACAATATACAATGAAACAGAAAAATATAAAATATTTTGATACAGAAAAGATTTACATGAATCTAATGATTCCGAACCATATACAAATATACTTTAAAAATATGATCAAAAGAAGTGGAGAATAAATCAAATATTCACAATTTCTATTGCCGTATATAAAAATATTTTAAAAATGAATATATAACAGTGGCAGCTAATTAATCCATTCAAACATTGATAGCATTCCTTATGACAACCTGTAATTATATCCTTCACATGTTAGAAATTAGAGACAACATACGCATTATAAATTAAAAATGTAAGATGACTTTTTTAAATGGAAAAAATTACAAATACAGAAAATGCCCTGAATTTTAAAATGTAATAGGCTTTTACCTCTGTGTCTAATTTAATGTGTTCTTTTCAATACTGGCATTATTCATAATGGTACTCTCCCTAGAGGCTGAATACCTTGACCTTATATGAGTACAGTTGTGAAGATTTAAGAAGTAAACTTGAAAAAAAGTCTAAATATTAACAGAAACTATTTGCCCTTTATTTTCTGATACACAGGGACATTAGAGTATTATGTTAAATATGAAATAAAGATTACTTCACAAGCTTGATTTATTGGGTAGCAAAAGTCCCTTCTTTTAGAAATCAGTGCAGATGCATGTATTGCATAATTTCATTTGGCTGTATCTCTCTGACCCATCTCCTAACTAATTATATGTTGAATGGAAAGGAGGCTAAAGTGCTGACAGGGGATCAAGTGGTATTTCTGGTGACAGGAGAAAATGAGTAGGCGCACTGATATGTAATGATGTGCCTAGAAGCATTTTTTTTTTGCCTTTGAAATGTTAAAACTAATGGACAAAATGTATTCATTCTGTCCTGAGAGAAAGCTCATGCAATTAATAAAAGTTTCAGAAAGAATGAAACTCCATTCAGTTTCCCTATTCGAGATGTTATAATATTGAAAATTTTAGAGAGATTTTAACATGATCAGAGAAGAAAATTCTGTTCAGATAATCTCTGAAGGTTAATATTTAGAAAAATGTCTTTCAGAGTTCTCTTTAGAGTCTGAGGGATCATTTAAAGTTTCATTTGAACAAATTTCAAGGCAAAACATTTTGAAAACCATTGGCTGAAAGGTACCATTTCAAATGCTTAAAACAGAACACCCTAATAATTATCAATTATATTTTCCCTGCTTTATTAATAGTATGTACCCCCTGGAAAAAGAATATATTTCTTTGTTGCATTTTGACATTTATATAACACATATAAATTTATGAAATTCAACATTTAAAATTAAAGAAAATATATGTGGTATACTGTGGTAGATAGTGAAAGACAAGGAGCCCTGGAGTAGAAAGGAGGAGATGCGGCACTATCTTTAAAAAATTGTGAGCTCTGTCATCTTCATTGAGAAACAACACTTAGTCCATTTGTGCCTAAGTTCTTTTATGTATAAAATACATACAGTAAAATGAATGCTCTCTTCGAAGATAAAAATAATTTTGTTTTTGTGCCAAAAGAACTCAAGAGCCAACATGAAGGGAATCCCATTTACCAAATATGGGACAATTTGATCAAGAATAATAAAAATAATTGCCTCAATTGAAAATAACATCTATGTTAAAATCCTAATATGTATTAAATATATTCTAAGTCATAATGATACTTTAAAAATACTGATTGTTCAATGTTGCAGAATCAATTTATTATTTTGAAACTTAATAATTAAAGTGAAATAATTAAGCAAGAAAAATAGACGAGAAGGAGACTTTCTTTATGGAAAGTTTCCAAATAATAAAGGAGTGGTAAGATTAGAATATCAACATTTTTCAATCCTTAATTAATTTGTTAGATCTAAGTATTAATTATCCATCACTACCTATAAAGTAATCCACTCTCCCATCCCTACAATCATATAGGAGTTTGATCTAAATTGAATGTATATTTCATGGAAAAATCTGGAAGTTAGAGGAAGATGTTTACACTATGGAAATGCAAAGAACAAAATCAAGATGGAGGAAAATTTAATAGGACAAATGACCTGGTTCCCTCAACAAATAAGTGGCAAGGGAAAAAAATAAAAAGAAAAATTAAAGAACTATGAGGCATGTTAACCATCATTTTATTTGGATTCTGATTTAAACAAACTGTCAAAAAGAAATGTGACATTTATGAGAATTGGAAATTTGACTTACTATTAGATATTTAAAGATAATAAGAATCATTTTCCTTGTGATAATGATATTATGGTTATGTTTTTGTAAACTCGATTATTAAGAGATATAGTGAAATATTTATAGATGAAATGACGTGATGTCTGAGATTTGCTTCATAGTGATATGGAGTTGGGAAATGGTGAGCTAGTGAGTAACCATGAATTGATAATTATTGGAACTATATGATGGTCACATCAGGGTTGACTTCATTATGATGTCTAATATATTAAATTTGTCCTTACTAAAAGTTTTAAGTATAGATTTTGTTGTGATAAAATATACCTTTTTACTCAATGGGCCATCATGTAAGTCAAAGAACAGCCTCTGAACTAAATATACAACTGCTCCATCAGCTTTTTAATTACATTTGGATCTAGGCAAATAGTTTAACTTTGTCAAGGTTCATTTTATGAAAAAATGTCTCTTTTACTCATTTGCTTATGGGGCAAATGAATAAGCAGAAGTATGTTGTATTTTCCTGTACCTCTAAAGTCATTAAGAGATATCGTCCACATTT
The DNA here is from genome assembly GCA_028627145.1 of Eidolon dupreanum. NCBI lineage: Eukaryota > Metazoa > Chordata > Mammalia > Chiroptera > Pteropodidae > Eidolon > Eidolon dupreanum. Next base: position 75,591,189 of record CM053509.1, read on the forward strand.
AACAAGTTTAAATTCTATACTAAAAATGAACTTGTTTTCTCAGTTCTAAATTTGTTCTTTAGCATTTGAAGAATTTCATTTTAAGCTTTTTATTACATCTACATTTGTTTGCATCATCCCCCTTTTACTTATTGATTTTAAAATTAGAATAAAGAAAATTTGCAAAAATATTAAGATCTTGGTCTAAACCAAGGGGCAAGCTTGTTTATTATTTTAAGTTTTACTACAGAGTAAAATTCTGCCTCACACCCTGACTTTCGTAGTAATCTATAGCAAAGTTTATGAGATCTAGATCTCATAGCATTTCTCTGATATTTAAGATAAACCATAATAAGTCACAAACTGTCAAGAACTGTATTACTGTGTATTTAAAACATATAAATTATATATATGCATATATATATAGATATTCATACTTTTCATGTCTCTATATGTACAAATTATAGTTTGGGGTTAATTTTTGCTCTTCTTTCCTAGTTTCCTGACTTTCGTGTCAGATCATCGTCTTGGAAATGAAGTCACAAATTCTGGACAGTTCATTGTTTCCCTCTGTTTTCTGCTCAGTGATTTTCTCCAGCAGGTGAATGCACATCTGCTCCTTACTCAGGCTCACATTAAAAGCCAAGGCCTCTGCTTGGGCCTGGTTCTGGACGTGGGCAATCTCCTTGTTCACCGGTTTGAGTTTCTCTTCTATGTGGGGCTTCGGCACTCAGTATCTCGGGCCTTCCTTTTCAAATCTTACTATGTAATCCTCAACATACTTCAGTGATTCTTCATTCATGCATAGCCTTTGATCACCACTTTCCGTTTCTCAAAATGCTTGAAGAGGTCAGAGAAAGCCTTTTCTGTGGAGTTCAAGTTCTCAGTAAGTTGGCTTTTTTCTTTCAGAAACTCCTGGATTTTGACTTTGGCACGCTCCTTCTGATCCTCTATCGCTTGCTACCTGATCCCCTCAAACTTGCCCACGATTTTCCCTATCTCCGGGTTCTTCACGTGGAGCTCCTCACACCTGCTCTTTCAGCAACAATCTGTCTTTCGGTATCACTTCCACAGCCAGTTCTGGGTCGTTCTGGCTGTACTGCAGCATGTCCATGATGAGCTCCGTGGGCAGCAGGGGACCCCCGGTTTTGAGAACACACGGGGCAAGCCGAACACAGGAATATCCAGAGTTCCTAGGAAATCAAGTTCCATCATCTTTGCCTCAGACAGACTTCCTGAGGAAGGAGCTTCTGCATCATGCGCAGGTGTTGTCTCAGGGACACCCACAGCAATCTCTGACGGCGGCCCCTTTAAGAGCTGGTGGAACTTGAGGTATCAGGACTGTTTCCTCAGGCCAATTCCTTAAATGAGGAAGTGTCAACTGCTCCAGTTGATGCACCTCGGGCCCCCTGCCTCGAACCCCAGCTGGTTCTCAGAAGTGCTCCTCATTCAGATTCAAGGCAGGCTCTGACCCCTGCAGAGGATTGGGGTGCGCCTCGACTGTCGGGGGGAGCAGATGCTCCTGAAGAAGCCTCCCTCGACTGCTCCCTCCCTCGGTCGCCCATGGTCTGCACAAGAGTGCCACCCTCTGAGGCTGAAGGCACCTGCCAGCATGGAGGTAAGTTCCCTTCGGGCCACAGACCAGGCCAGCCTTCTCTGAGGGTGTTCTGGGGGGCCGGGCCTCTTTACCACCTTTGAAGTGATTTAAGTTTGGGTCATCCAGCTTGTTCCAGTCCAAGCTGTAAGGCTGCAGGGAGGGGGAATGAGATCCTCGCCCACCTCCTCGGGGGCCTTTTCCTGCCACACCTCTGATCTCGAGGGAGGTTTTGACGTTTGATCTCTTTCCCAGTTTTCTTGGTGGGGACAGCGTTTTGCTGGTAGTACCATAGAGAAGTCAAATTCTAGCCTTCAGGACTCAATTCTAGAAGAGTCATCCATTTGGCCATTGGCCTCTTCCTAATGAGGACTTGGGGAGTGGTCCCTTCATCTTTCTGAGGGTCAGCCAGCAGGATGAGGAAGCAGAGTCCATGGGCGAGCTTTCTCTCGTGACTGTGAAGGTCCTACTTCTGTCCTGGGACACCATTCTGAAATGGTCTTCTAGGATTTTAGAGGTGGATATAATGGTTGTCTCTAAAAATAAGAATTAACGTTTTCCTCCATAGTTTGTTCAGTGCTGCCAGACATTTGTCCTGGAGATACTTGGTTTTTAAGACTTCTCTGAGTCTGCGAGAGTTTGAGGGACCTAGGAATTTCCTAAATTCCTTTACATTTCCCTCTAAGCTATGCTGCATTTTACCTGCTTGGGCTACCATAACAAAATATCACAAATTGGGTGGCTTAAATAACAGAAATTTATTTTCTCCCAGTACTGGAGATTAGGAAGTTCAAGAACAAGATGTCAACCAATTTGGTTTCTGGTGAGAGCTCTTTTCTGGCTGCCTTCTTGCTGTGCCTTCATATGACAGAGAACTCAAGCTCTCGGATGTCTCTTATAAGGACACTAATCTTATCATGTCAAGCCCCTACCCTTGTTACCTCATTTAATCTTATCCCCAAATAAGTTATATTGGAAAGTAGGACTTTAACATACGAATTTTAGGGGGACATAATTCAGTCTACAGCAATTAGTGTCATTTATTTCACTTACCCATATAATGTAATCGCCCGATTTTACTAGTGTTACTTTGAGCGAGCTATTATCTTTCAGCTAAATTAGGAATACAAAAATAGAATATTTTTGCCTTCATTTATTCCTTCTTTGATATTCCTCTTTTATTTATGTAGATTGAAGTTCTGACTTAAATCAGTTTTCTTCTGCCTGAAGATTTTAACATTTCATGAAGGGCAAGTTGGCTGGCAATGAATTTCATGTTTCTGATTAATCTGAGAAAGTCTTCATTTCTCCTTCATTTTTGAAGAGTGATTTCAGAGGAATTTCTGGTTGGCATATTTTTTCTTTTAACTGTTTAAGTATTTTGCCCAACTTTCTTATTGCATGGTTTCTAATGAGAAGTCTACTGTAATCCTTGTTTTTTGTTTATTTCCTAATTCTTCCACTATTTTCTTTTTCGGTTTGGTGTTCTATGGTTTAAATATGATATGCCTGGGTCGTTGTTTGCTTGTTTTGTGCTTATCCCACTTTGTGTTCTCTGAGCTCCCCTAATATATGTTTTGGTGACTGCCATTAATTTTAACTGGTGCTCAGCCATTATCATTTAAAATATTTTTTCTGTTTCTGTCTCTTTTTTTGTCTTTTGTTATTCCAGTTACAGGTATGATACAACTTTTGAAATTGTCCCACAGTTCTTTTTCTTTTTCCATTTTTTTCTCTTTGCACTTCAGTTTGAGAAGTTTTTTGTTTAAATAGATTTTATTTTTTTAGAGCAGTTTTAAGTTCATAGCAAAATTTAGTAGATGGTACAGAGTTCTCACATATCCCCTACCTTCACACACATACAACCTTCCCCACCAACTATATGACACACCAGAGTGATACATCTGTTATAATTCATGCACCTACATTAACACATTATCATCCAAAGTCTATAGTTTATATTATAGTTTACTCTTGATAGTTTGAGAATTTTTACTGATATGCCTTTAAGTTCACTAATTTCTCACTTGTGTCACCTACTGATGAGTCTATCTAAGGCATTCTTCATTTCCTCACTGTTTTTGATTTCTAGCATTTACTCTTGATTCTTTCTTGTAGTTTCCATCTGTTTGTTAATATTACCCACCTGTTATTGCATGTTGTCTACTTTTTCTATTAGAACCTTTAACATATTAATCATTGTTATTTAAATCCCTTAAGTCCAGCATCCATGTTAGATCAGATTCTGGTTCTGACGATTATTTTGTCTCTTGAATGTTTTTTCTTGCCTTTCGGCATGCCTTTTAATTTTTTGTTGTGTACCAGAGGGGTTATATTATATAATAGGAACTGAAGTAAATAGGTTTTTAGTGTGAGTACTTATGTTAAACCGGCTAGGAGTCAGGTTGTGTTTAACATTTGCTGTATCTGTAGGTGTCAATAGGCTTGAAATTCCTGTAATGTCCTATAATTATCTCTCCTCTTGACTTTGGGGCTTCTCTGTATACTCCTTCTCAGAGAAAGTATGTGTCTTGTAGTTATTTGTGCTGTAATCTGCTGGAGCAGTATTAGTGTGGTGGCAAACTGTGGTTGAGAAGGAGCACTCCATGACACACTTGAGTATCTGTCTTTCAGTGGGCCTGTGTCTCAGGGCTATGGCCTTCACAAGTGTTTTTGTCTCCCATTCCTATTCACCTCCCTGATTTCACTATTCTCAGTCTATTTTATTGACATTCTGAATAGTGCTATTTTTTCCCCCTTAGATAAATTAAATCTAGAGGGGACTGTCATTGGGAGGAATTCCTTTCCCCAGTGGAAATAAGAGTTCAAAATTTTAAAAATTGTGCTCTGACAGAGTATTATCCCATGAAGAGTAAGTCTTTGTTATGGAGAATGTTCTGGACATGTTTCACAATGTTATTCTTCCTCATTCCCCTGTCATGGCTACAGTGCTTCAGAGTATGTAGCAATTTATCAAAATTATCATTTAAGAGTTCCCACCAACTAGCAGCTTCTGTTCCAGGTAAGCAAATCTTAGCTGTGATTCACCCTTCTCTCCAGATCTGAGTGGTGGTTTGCCCTGCAATTTCTAATGGGTCTAAGAAATATCATTTGTTTTCAAATTTGTCCAGGTTTTTTTTTTTTCTTTTAAGGATGAGTGTCCACTTCGAAGCTTTTTGTATTTTGGAACTGAAAGTACAACTTCTACCATGCCTCTTTTGCTAAATTTTTAAAATTAATTTTAGGTAGTTTCAATGTCTGAGCATTTCTATCTCTACTAATTTTAGTTCAGAATACCTGAGCAGTATCAAGTATGCTGTCGTGACCTAATTTTTGCATTATAATTTGGGGCATGCTTCTGCTAATGTTTGAATAGAATCTTAAATAGAAATTCATGTAAAAATGTTTAAGGATATCTATTGCATATTTTTAAATCTTCCACAAATATAACAATATATATGCAAAAACATACTTGGTATAGTGCATTGAACACATTTTTTTGGTATGTGCAATAGCAATTAGCTGTAATTTAGTTGAATATAGATTTATTAAATACTTGAGGACTTCTCTATCACTGACTTTGCTGAAGTGTTATTACTCCCTTCTAAATAAGAGCTAAGTGAATTTGGTTTGAAATGCTAGTAGTCTAAAGCATCATAGGCATTTGAAGTTCTCTGGCTCTGCTGCTTTGGAGAGGACATCTAGATGTCCTATTAATACTCTAGAAATTGACCTCAGGGAACAACAGCTTATTTCTTTTCTCATTTTAAATATTTTGCTCACATTAAAATATAAATTTTATGTTAAAGGGGAAAATAAATCATTGTGACACTATAACTGGATCTGCAGCAAATTCTATTCATTCTGCTGCTGTACAAGTTGTGGACTTGGATGAATTAGAGGTGCTGATTCTATAGGTTTCAGAAGTAAATGGGAGCCAAAAATAGAATCAGTTACAAACCAGTAGAGAATTATAGCAGTGTCCCATGCAGTTGATTTTTTGTTATTTGAACAAATGGATTTAAACTACATTAATGATTTAAGAAATTATCCATTCAGGTATTATGAATAATCTAATGAACACAGACACAGTCTCTTAAAAAATCTTATCTTAAAATATGTGGAATAATTGTATTATTAACTGATATTTTTCCTGCTCTTATATATTACTTTGTCTATATTTCAATTTCATTTTCCTATGACTTTAGTTTAGAAATATAATTCAAATATAATTTTCAAAATGATCTTACTTTAAAATCCATTTTTTTTTGCCAGTGAACTATGCTCTGTGTCTGACATGTTTCCAGTACAACTCAGAATCCAAAATAGTTAGGTTTCTTTGATCTAAATTGCTAATTGGTTTATAAAATTAAATTACATTAAAGTACCTTAAGAAAAAAATCTTAGTAGAAACCTAATTAGTATTAAAGTAAATAATAATTATTAAATTAATTAAATATTAACTCAACCAAAGGTGAAACCACTAATTATTTATTACTTGACAGAATCATTTGACAGAAATTTTATAATTTTGTGGATTATCTGTTTCTGTCATGCCACTAAACTTTTATAGAAAAGCACATGTGTTTTGATTTATGATAGATTGTAGATATACTTAAGAAAATATTGTACACTTGGATTAATAGAAAATCAAAGAGAAAAGACTCAATAAGTTTTATGTGCTGTAGTTAACTAGAAAATTATGACTAAGTTGATATATACATGTGGTCACTTTCCACCTAAAACTCAAGATGTATGAGCCTATTTTCAGAGAGTAACACTTCATCATTTTCAGGCTTGTCAATGAGAGACTCCCCAAAGAAACAAGAAGTGTCTTGTTTGCCCAGTTCTAGAATTATGTTTGACTGGTGTTGTTTCTCAAAGTCACATCTTACTTTGTTTCCTGGGCTTCACTGGAAATTGCTTGATGCATCCTCGCATTCATGTTTGCAGTCTTGAAAGTGAATCTTTCCAGAATAAGAAGACCAGAGAGGACTTTTAAAAATAGTTTAAAAATGAAAATATATGCCCAAGATAAAAATTATGGGGAAAATAATCTTCAACAAATTTGAACTCACACAATGTGTAAGGACTTCAGGAAATAATAATACAGTGTTATTTATGCTGTTCTATGTTCAGTACAGGTTTACATTCACATCATTTTAGTTCAAGTCATAGTTTAGTAATGTTTTAATAAATTTAGTGAAAACAAATTTTTACAGTAAAATGAAACAGGCACAGTAATAGAACAGGTTACCTCTATCTGAACTTATTAACACACTATCTGAAGAAGTAGCAGCTGAGCCCTGACTTTGAAGTTCCCTGAGGCTGGGAGTGCATGTGAGCAATATAATACCACATAGCACAAGAATGAGGAAAATATTCTCCATCATAGAGAACACCTCACTTTTTCTTCAGTAGAGGTATATTGTTACTAGAATTTAGAATTGAAACTTGGCTCCAGCCAGTGTGTTGAAGAAATGGCTTCAGGTTTAAGAAACATTATTCTAGAAGCATTTCTGGCCTGGGAGCAGTAAGGAGGTAATCACAGTTATACAGACAATAGAAAAATATATATTTTTTTGTCAATATAAATAAAAAACTAGAATATTGTGACCTGGGACATCTTACTCAGTTTATTTACATGTAAAAATATGGATAATGACCCCCCCCCCATAAACTTGATGAAAGAGTTGCATGCAATAATGTTATAATAAAATAATAGAAAAATAGGGGAACTTGATATAATACTGGAAAATAAGTGGGTCCTATCCAAGGGCCATAAATATCAAAGATTTTTTTGCCAGGTTGAATGCATATGGCATGATATTGAAAGGTGACATCAACCGTTGACTCAAAATTCATCTTCTTAAAAATGTGAAAACAAAATAAGACCCTGTTACATCTATTTAGAGGCAAGAGCTGAAGACAGTGTGATATTATAGGACAGACTGGGAAATCCAATGTTAGCTTTTTTGCATTCCACTGTATCAGTAATTTTCAAAATCAACTACCCTTTACTTGTATGGAAGTCAAATACCTGAGAAGCTGTAGATATTCACACTATATATTTAGAATATGAACCAAAGATACAAGTGATAATAATGATAGAAATTGTTACCTCCCCATGACAAGACTCTTTCTTAATACAGCGGGGCTAATCCATATTTCAGCAGCTTTGGGATATAGTTTGAACATGATCTCATTATATTTGTATCATAGATACTGGCCCTGGTGCATAGGACTATCTAGAAACAGGGGAGAGTCTACACAGAGAAAATAGGCACTGCTGGGATAGCCAGTGGTTAAGCTACCTTTCTCTTCCTTTCAGGAGGCTGAATTGCTTATGTAACTGGTAGTATAAACTGGCATTTACTTCCAATAAGGCAAACACAGACCTCTTATTTTAGGGAAAGAAGAGGAAAACTTACCTGACTTAGTGTTTATTTATAGGGTCACTCAAAAATTTTCTTTGCCTTACTACTCTCAAAAATGAGAAACACTTTGCTTACAGGAGAATAGTGATTATCCTTCTAGTCATACATCATATTATATAGTAGTAATAAGCATGCCATTTGATGTCATACAAACCTGGGTATGGATTCCTGATTTGTGACTAATTAATAGGTATTTGACTTTAAATAAGATATTTAAATTAACTAAGCCAAATTTACTTATCTGGAAAGGAGGAATAATAAAAATAATATAAAAATAACACCTCATGGATTGCTCTGTAGAATAAATAGAATATTCATGTAAGTCTGACACATAATAAACAGTTACTAAATATTAATTCATATCTCAGTATTATTATCTATGGAAAATTGAATTTTATTCTTTATGGGAAGAGCCACCACTACATATATGAGTCATCCTTTCCTCATCATCCAATTACAATTTACTCACTGTCATTTCAGTCCTATGAATAGTCTTCTTGTGATGCTTCAAGCCTCTGCTCACTGTCCAGTCTCAATGCCAGTGCCATATATTATTTTGTTGTTGTAGTAGTACTCCACTTTTAGGTTCCAGTTATACATTGGTAAGTGATAAACTACCACAAAACATAGTGCTTTTAAATGATATTTTACTGTTATATCTCACAATTTTGTGGTTTGACTAGACTTCCTGGTGGTTTCTTGGGGTCTTGTACATAGTCACAGTCAAATGTTGGCTAGGGTTGAAATTATCTGAAGTCTTGATTGGGTTGTCCATCCCAGATGATTCACTCACATGGCTGGCAGTTCATGTTGGCTAAAGGAGAAACTGGGCATGTTGACTGAATCAAAGTCTCTCCATGTGACTTTGGCTTTTTACAATATGGCAACTGGGTTCTGAGAGGGAACATCCCAAAAAGTGTGCAAGAAGTGTCAGGAAGCAGGAGCTGCCAAGCCTATTAATGGCTATGTCTAGAATTGGTACGATGTCACTTCTGTCATATTCTATTAGTCAAAACAGTTACAGGACCTATCTAAATTCAAGGTTGTAGAGAAATAAACTTCACATCTTGCATGGAGTGGCACTGGAAAGTCACACTGGAAAAGAGCATAGAGATTGAGAGATTGTTTTGCAGACCTCTTTGGGAAATGTAGTCTCCACATGGTAAGCAATCTGGGGATGCTTGTTAAGGTGAATCCTTCTCTTTCATTCTGTCTTCTTCTTCTTACCCTTCTCCTCTGTGTCTCCCTTTATTGCCACCTCCTTTTCCATCTTGCTCTGATATCACTGCTTTGCCAAGAGCTGTTGCTGCAGTTTGGGAATGGTGGGATGGGATCCATTTCCTACTCTCTCTCACTTTAAGTTCTGGCACCTCTCATCTCAATGGAATTGTAAATTTTGATATTTGCATGACTTAGGGAAAATAGGTCATTTTATTTGCTCTGGATTTGGGTGTTAGTCTGCTGCAAATGAGGGGAAAGAGTGTTCCATATGTTCCATGTCAGTTCATTCACATCATTAGTGCACTGCATAGTGGTTTGGGACCAAAGGTTTAGTTATAATTAACATACTATTTTGATTCCTTTACTTCTTGGTGTGTAATCTTCTGTTTGAGTCATCTTGGGAAATAACGTGACAGCTGGGACCAAGTCAGGACCCAGGCTAATGTGGATTTCCTGGTCAAAGGCCTGGTGACATCTTATGAATATCATATGAATATAATTCACATAACTTGTAAAAAACAGCACAACACATAAAGAAAAAGAACCAATCTCTGCATTGGGACAAAATCATGGCAAAAACATTCTTATTCTGAAACAAAGTTCTCCTAAGAAACAGAACTTTATCAATCTTCAACTCATCTTCAATGAAATTCAAAAGAACATTTGATGAAATTAAATACATTAAAAAGATAGTCATGAAAAAATTATAAAAAGGTTATTGTAGAGGAAAATGTGATTGACTATTTTTGCTTAAAAAGCAAACTTGGAGCAAGTAAATTAAGACAAGGTGGCAGAAAAACTAATTTTGTGAAATAGAAGACAAAGTTAAGAAATTGATGAACCATAAAAGCAAAATATAGAAGACACAGAATAGATTTCAAATACCAAATATAGTCTCATTTAATTAATCTTTTTACATATTTAGTGAGCATCTATTATTTTATACCAAGCACTATTCATAACACTTAGCAAGCAGACAATGTCCTTTTTCTAAAAGAGACTAAAGTAAAGCAAATGAAACAGAAATGATACTTCAAATGAGCTCTAAAATATGAGTTAATAGGTAAAGAAGGCAGTGATGTAGAGAGAGTTTCCAAGGAGATACCATATATAATACCCAAGTAGGCCCACGTAGAAGAGAAAACATTGCACATTAAAAGAAATGAAAAAAAATTCTGTTTTAGGTTAAAAAATTAGTTATTTTTTTTCAGTTGTGTGATTTATTGAGTTAAGCTGAGTTAGGCGAGATACAGTTATGTGTGGCATAACCACATTTTAATCAATGATGAAACGCATGTATGATGTTGGTCCTATAAGATTAAAATGAATCTGTAAAATGCTTACTTAGTGACATTGGAGTCATCATAACATTATAGTGCAATGCATTACACATGTTTGGGATAATCCTGGTATAAACAAACCTACTGCACTGCCTGTTGTATAAAAGTATAGTATAGTTCATAATACTTGATAATAAGTGACTACGTTACTAGATTATGTGTTTACTATACTATTTATCATCATTTTAGATTGTGCTCTTTCTACTCATAAAAAAAAATTGCTGTAAAATGGCATGCTGTGTTATGGTGGCAGCAGTCTATACATCTCATGTTTACCACGTCTCTTGATTGCATCATTTTCTCTTATGCTTAATTTAATCTTGTGTCATTTAGTTCATTGGGGCCCCTGAACATATAAAATCCACTGCTAATGTTGCCAGTTAGAGGCTATGTTGAGTGATTGATCTGGAAATAAAATTAAAAGTGATTAAGGACTACAAAGGTGAAAAATTAATTATGATTATTGTTCACCTGTCAGCCACGTCCCATTCTACCATAGCTATAATCTTGAAGAATAAGAACAAAGTTATGGAAAAAGTTAAAAGATTAGCTTCAATGAAGACAACAGGAGTAACAAAAAGTTTAAGAAGGGTCTGTGTTGCACATAGAGAAACTTTTTGTGAACTGGATTGAAGATTAGACATTGAAATGTATTCCTCTCAGCACCATGATGATCATGGTCAAAGCAAAACATTTGTTCACTGTGTTGAAAGAAAAGGCTGGGCCCAATTACAATGTTGAATTTACTGTTAGCTTTGAGTAGTTTAAATGATTCAAGAATCATTATTCATTATATAATGTAAAAGTGAGTGGTGAGTCTGAGTGTGCTGATGTGAAGGCAGTTGAAAAATTTTTGGAAACTCTAGATAAGCTGATTATGGAGGAATATTATTTATAAAGGAAATATTCAGTATTGATGAAAACTTATTCTGGAAGTGATGCCTGAGAGGACTTTTATTCATAAAGAGGCCAGGTTAATGCTAGGTTTCAAGACTTCTAAGGACAGGATAACAGTCTTGCTTGGGGACAATGTTGCAGGCTAAAAATGGAAACTTTTTATGATCTGGCACAGTGAGAACCCCAGGGCCTTCAAGCATATCAATAAGCACACACTGTCAGTGTACTGTAAAATCACTAAGAAGTCATGGATGACCCAGCTCCTCTTATAAGATGCCTTCCTGAATTGCTATGCCAGTGAAATGGAGAAGTATTATTTGGAAACTAAACATATTTTTCAGTTTACTTATTGTTGATAATGGTTCTGGACATTCTCCTTTAACTGGTGATCTTCATCCAAATATCAGAGTGGCGGTGTTTCTTCCTTCAAACACCACCTCTTTGATACAACCAATGGCTTAGGACTTACAATAGCTTTTAAGGTCTACTACCTGAAGATGACATTTGCTCAGGTTATTGCTGCAACTAAGGAAGACACTGATAAGACACATGCAATTTTGAAAGAATTACATCTATGACCACATCAAAAATCTTGCTTAAGTGTGGGGTGATATCACCAAGGAGAGTATGAATGGCATCTGGTAGAACACACTCAAGAGGTTTGTACATGACTTCAAAGTATTTTTCAAGGATGAGGAGATTGTAAAATTCAACAAGGTTATGGTTGAGATGGCCAACAACTTTAACCTGAGTGTGGATGATGATGATATCAAGAAGCCTCTAGAGGTGGTTCCTAAGGTACTGAGTAATGAGGAGTTGTTGCAATGGAAAAGGAATGCACAGCTGAAGAAAAGAAAAGGAAACTGCTAGAGAAGAAAAAGAATCCCTAGGAAGTTCATAGTGAAGGATTTAGTGGAAGATTTGTGGGCCTCAACAACCTCCTTAAAAAGTTTAGAAATGTAAACCCTAGCACCAGAAGGTTTTATTAATAGAGAGGCATGTTCATGATGTATTATCTGCTTACAAGCAGATCTATGATGAATAAAAGGAACTAAACAAGCAAACTACTATGAACAGACATATGTCCGAAGAGTGACACCTGCTTAAGAAGAGTCTCAGGCAGATGCTCCAGGAGGTATTCCAGAAGGAGCATTGTTATCATAGGAGATGACAGCTCCATGTGTGTTATTGCCCCTGAAGACATTCCAGAGGGACAAGAAGTGGAGGTGGAAGACCATGATAGTGATAATCCTGACCCTGTGTGGGCCTGTGCTAATGTGTGTGTGCCTTAGCTTTTAACAAAAAAGTTTAAAAAGTAAAAAAAAAAAAATTAAATTTTAAAAAAAGGAAAAAGATTATAGAATAAGGATATAAAGGAAGGAAATGTTTTTATATAGCTGTGCAATGTGTTTTAAGTGTTATTGCAAAAAGTTTAAATGTTTTCAAAAATTAAAAAGTTTATAAAGTAAAAATGTTACAGTGAGCTAAGGTTAATTTATTATTGAAGAAAGAAAAGATTTTAAAATAAATTTAGTGTAGCTTAGTTTTCAGTGTTTGTAAGGTGTATATTGTATGCAGTCATGTTCCCTCACCACCTAACTATTCACCCAGCTTCCAGTTCTGCAAGCTGCATACATGATAGGTGCCTTATATAATTGTATCACTTTTTATCTTTTATACTGTATTTTTACTGTAACTTCTCCATGTTTGGATATGTTTAGATATACAAATACTTACCATTTGTTACAATTGCCTGCAGTATTCAATACAGTAACATGCTGTACAAGTTTGTAGCCTAGGAACAATAGGCTATACTATAGCACCTAGGGGTGTAGTAAGCTATAGCATCTAGGTGTGTGTAAGCACACTCTATGATGTTTGCATAACAAAATCACCTTAGAATGCATCTCTCATAATGTATCCCCATTGATAAGAGATGCATAACTTTACTAGCAAACTCTGACTCAAGCCAAAAACTAAGAACTTGTAGCAAGATCCAGTGTATCTACTAGACACCTGCATTTCTTAATACGACCGCATAAGAATTGAATGCATAGACAGCAGAACATTCTTAGATTTCACAGGACTTGCCCACAGCATGCTAGCTGCTTATTGCTACTTGTTTTTCACAATAAGTCTCATGTTTTTGGATCTATGAACATCCTCTATTACTTGGAATAGAGTAAATTAAAGACAAATGCTTTCCAAAATTAATTTTAAATTAATTAAAAATTTTCTGTTAGATGATAACTATACATCAAAAGCATCCTTTTGCTCTGAACCTTGAACACTGTATTTTTCATTTTATACTTTGTCAGTAATAATAATAATAATAATAATAAACTCATATTTATTAAATTTGTCAGAGGTTATTTTAGCCATTTTAAATGTAATAAATACATTAATCAACAATAACCCTATAAAATAAGTGCATTTTTTTTTTTTTTTTACTTTTAATACCTTACAAATGAGAAAACTAAGACACAGGTAGCTTGAGTTACTTCTCTAAGGTCACCATAGTTAGGATATGGTGGGATAGGTTTTTAATATGTTTAATCCGAGTGCAGAGCCAAGTTCTTAATCATTATACCAAAAAGCTTATCTAATTTTAGATGCTATTTTAAAAAAATTAATTCATTAAATTTTTTTATGGTAACATTGGTTAACAAAATCCAATGTTTTAGCTGCACACATTAACAGTACAGTAAATGTAAATATATTTACACAGTGTGTTCACTTCCCATAGTTAGATTTCTTTCTGTTATCACATATTTGACCTCCTTTACCCTGTCTACATTCACCCCCACTCTATAGTCCATGTCCATGAGTCTCTGTTTGTTTGTCCTGTTCATTTGTTTTTAGGTTTATATCCCACATATAAGTGATACCACATGATTTCACAACTTTTTCTATCTGGCTTATTTCTCTTAGCATGATTATTTCGAGGTCCACCCATGTCGTTGCAAATGGCAGTATTTCATCTTTTCTTATGACTGAGAAATATTCCATTGTATACATGTACCACAGCTTCTTCAGCCAATCATCTATTATGGGACTCTTTGTTTGCTTCTATGTCCTGGCCACTGTGAATAATGCTGCTATGAACATAGGTGCTCTGTTGATTATAGCTATTCTAACAGGTGTGAGATGGTAGGTATTTCATTGTGGTTTTGATTTGCATTTCCCTAATAGCTAGCCATGTTGAGCATCTTTTCATATGTTTGTTGGCCATTTGTATGTCCTCTAGGAAGAAGTGTCCATCCAGGTCCACTGTTCATTTTTTGATTGGATTACTTCTTTTTTTTTGTTGTTATTGAGTGATATGCATTCTTTGTAAATTTTGGATCTTAGACCCTTATTGGAGGCATCTCTTGCAATTATATTTTCCCATTCAGATGATTGTCTCTTTACCTTGTTGGCGATTTCTTTTGCTGAGCAGAAGCTTTTCAGTTTCATGTAGTCCCATTCATTCATTTATTTTTGTTTTTCCTTCCCTTGCTTTTGAAGTCAAATTCATAAAATCCTCTTTAAGTCCAAGGTCCTTGAGTTTTGTTCCTATGTTTTCTTCTATGTATTTTATTGTTTCAGGTCTTATATTCAGGCCCTTAATCCATTTTGAGTTAATTTTGCTGTGTGATGATAGAAAACAGTCTAGTTCATTCTTTTGCAGGTGGCTTTCCAGTTTTCCCAGCACCATTTATTGAAGAGGCTTTCCTTTCTCCACTGTATGTATTTAACTTTTTTGCTGAAAATTATTTGACCATATAAATATGGGTTTACTTCTGGACTCTCAATTCTCTCTCACTGGTCCGTGTGTCTGTTTTGCTGACGATAACATGCTGTTTTGAGGAAACAAACTGCTGTTGCTTTGTAGTATAATTTGAAGTCAGGCAGAGTGATGCCTCCAGCCTTGTTTTTTTCCTCAGGATAGCTTTGGCAATTTGGGGCCTTTTGTGCTTCCATACAAATCTGAAAATTTTTTGTTCTATTTCTTTAAAAAATATCGATGAGATTTTGATGGGGATTTCATTAAATCTTTATAATGCTTTAGGTAATAAGGTCATTTTAACTATGTTGATTCTTACAGTCCAAGAACATGGACTATATTTCCATTTCTTTGTGTCTTCTTTGATTTCTTTCAATAGGGTCTTGTAGTTTTCATTATATAGTTTATTTACATGTTTTGTTAGATTTATTCCTAGGTATTTTATTCTTTTCGTTGCAATTGCAAAAGGAATTCTTTTTTCCACCTTTTTTTCCTGACACTTCATTATTAGAGTATAGGAATGCAATGGATTTTTGAACATTGATTTTGTATCCAGAGACTTTATTGTATTTGCTTATTGTTTCTAGTAGTATTTTTGTGGAGTCTTTAAGGTTTTCTATATAGAGAATCATGTCATCCGCAAATGGAGACAGTTTGAATTCTTCATTTCCCATTTGGATGCCTTTTATATCTTTCTCTTGCCTGATTGCACTCGCTATGACCTGCAACGTTATATTGAATAACAGTGGCGATAGTGGGCAGCCTTGCCATGTTCCTGATCTCAGAGGGAAGGTTTTTAGTTTTTCACCATTAAGTATAATGGTGGCCGAGGACTTGTCATATATGGTCTTTATTACGTTAAAGTATTTTCCTTCGATACCGATTTTGTTAAGTGTTTTGATCGTAAATGAGTGTCGTATCTTGTCGAAAGCTTTTTCTGCATCTATTGATATGATCGTCTGATTCTTATTTTTTAATTTGTTTTTGTGGTGTATCACATTAATCGATTTGCGTATGTTGAACCATCCCTGTGCATCTGGGATGAAGCCCACTTGATCATGGTGTATAATCTTTTTAATATGTTGCTGTATTCCATTTGCTAGTATCTTATTTAGGATTTTTACATTTGTGTTCATGAGAGATATTGGTCTGTAGTTTTCTTTTTTTGTGTTATCTTTATCAGGTTTTGGTATCAGGGTGATATTGGATAAAGTGAGTTGGAAAGTATTACCTCCTCTTCAGTATTTTGGAAGAGTTTGAGGAGAATAGGTGTTAAATCTTTGAATGTTTGGTAGGATACACTGGGGAGGCCATCTGGTCCTGGACTTTTACTTTTTGGTAGGTTATTGATGATTGTTTCAATTTCCATACTGCTGATTGGTCTATTCAGCTTTTCCAGTTCTTGATTCAGTAAGAAGGTTGTATATTTCGAAATACTGGTTCATTTCTTCTAGGTTATAAAATTTGGTGTCATATACTTTTTCATATTATTCTTGTATGATCCTTTTTATTTCTGTGGTGTCTGTTGTAATTTCCTCTCTTTCACCCCTGATTTTGTTTATTTGTGTTCTTTCTCTGTTTTCTTTAGTGAGTCTAGCCAGGGGTTTGTGAATTTTATTAACCTTCTCAAAGAACCGGCTCCTTATTGTATTCATTTTTTCTATTTTTTTTATTGTTGTTTTTAATTTCATTTATTTCTGATCTAATTTTGATTATTTCTTTCCTTCTGCTGAATTTAGGCTTCATTTGTTTTTCCTTTTCTGGTTTTTTTTAAGATGAAGCATTAAGTTGTTTATTTGGGTTCTTTCTTGTTTTTGGAGATAGCCCTGTAATGAATGCTTTTACCGTGTCCCAAAAGTTTTGATGTGTTGTACTATCATTATCATTTGTTTCTATGTATCTCTTGAATTCTATTTTTTAATTTTCTCTGACCCAGCTATTTTTTTTTACAGTAGTATATTATTACTGATTTAAGAAATGCAGGGAAAGGAGAAACACAATGGAGATAGGGAAAATTAGTGAAGGAATAATGCAGGAGAAAATTTATCTGCGCTGAAGAAAGAAATACATCTTCAGCTTGAAGTTTTCCACCAAATGTTACCCTGAACTTATTATCATAAAATGTGTACAGTTTATGAGAATGTGAAAAATAATGTATCTTTTAAGCATCTAGGCCAAAAAATCCACAAATTATATTTTAAAAAAAGATTGATTACAGATTTTTTTATAACTTTCAAATTTTTATAAATAAATTTACTGAGGCAATATTTGCATATTTTAATGTAAATTATAGTGATCATGGAATTTGACATACACTAAAATATATTAATCTTGTGTGAGACATGTATATTATGAAATAGTTTAGAAATTGTACCACTAACATACTCTTAATGAAAATTTCCCCCCAAAAATGCAAACCAATGGAGTGGGAGCTAAGTAGATGAAGTTCAATATCCTAATAGTTATTAAATAATTACTAAATGTCCAAATAATTACTAAAATAACCCAACTTTTCCAGAATATAGGGAATTTGGGAAACTTTATTATTCTACAAGACAATCTATTTATGATTTACACAATGAAACAAATAAAACTTTTAATATCCT
Source organism: Eidolon dupreanum (assembly GCA_028627145.1). Lineage (NCBI taxonomy): Eukaryota > Metazoa > Chordata > Mammalia > Chiroptera > Pteropodidae > Eidolon > Eidolon dupreanum. The sequence continues at coordinate 75,609,029 of CM053509.1, forward strand.
TGGATTAGAAAAATTAGTCATAGTTCCATATCAAAATAAATAATCCTTAGCAGCTACCATTACAATTAATAATAAAACGATATCACCATTTTTATTTACTATTATTTGTGGTATCCTATTTAACTCAAAAATAAGAGAAATATTTTAAGCATTTAAATGGCTTTGAAAATGTGATAATAAAATCTTTTTTTTTTTTTTGGTAATCCTCTAATCATAAGATTTTCTTCTGGATAAATCCAGCAAATGAACTAAAACATTATTATCTCAAATTAATCAATAAGATTGTAACTTGAAAATAGAAATACTTTGTTTAATAGAGTGAATTAACCACACCTTTCTTACCTCGTGTTGTAAAATATACTCCAGATTAAGTACACGTTAAAAGAAAAAATTAGTTTGTAGAAGAATGCACCTGTCAATATTTGTCAATCTTTTTTGAAATGCCTTTTTTTCTTGTACAAAACTCAAGGCAGAAACCATAGACAAACACAATTATGAGGTTAGTAAGAGAACAATGAAATATTTATAAAAGAAAAGAAAACAAAACCTACCATTGCTAAAGAAAAGTTGAGAGTCATCTGCATGAATGGGCTAGGGCAATCTGTGAGGATTTATGAAGCTGCGAAGAAAAAGAAGATATTGTCTGAAAGGACCTGTGGATTTATATATGAGGAGAACAGTATAAAAAAGAACAGCTGACTGTGGAGACAAAGAAGTAGTTCAACAGATGGCATAAAACAGCATCACAGAACTCAAGGGATTAGAGTTTTATTGGGAAGATTGGATGTGTTCAAATGATTTGAAGGCTAAAGAGAAAAAACTTAAAAAAAAGTTTTTAGAATTAATTTTTGAGAGGCCATTGATGACATGTAATTATGTGATTTATTTAGAGACAATTAAACTAAGTAAAATAGGTTATTAATTATATCAACCAATCAAAGTAAACATACTGTCAATTTTTTGAGGTTTTAAATTCAACGATCTTTGATGAGTATCTTTTCACTGACAGTTGAAAAGCCAAATCAAATGACAAGTAAAAACCTTTAATTATGTATGTCATTGTGAAAAGAAAGAATAAGATCAAGATATATGAATTTTCATTATATTCTTGAATTTACTTACAATGACTTTATCATTAACTTTTTTTAAAATAGTTTTATCTGATTTTACATCCTCCGAGAAGAATTTAAAAATAGTTGTGAAAACACATAAAAAAGTTTAAGAACTGTGTAAGTACAATGTATACATCATAAACCCCGAGTTTCTAATTGCTGTGAAGCAAGAATGAAATAGATAATTCCCAAATCTCTTAAGTCTGTCAGTGGGAGATTTTTCTAGTCCATATATTGAAATGTTGTGTAAAACTTAAATTGTTATATTAAATTTTATAAAAGTTGTTAATTCAGAACTTGAAGAAGTAACCACAGAGGTAAATAAAATTGGCTAATGTGCCAATCACCTCTTTTTTCATACTATGGCCTAAATTTTCTTGTTCTTTACTGTACTGCAAAGATAGATTATGAAAAATAATGTGTCAATGGCACTTTTCCTCTTAAATTTGCTTTTCTTTACCTATCTTGGAAAAAGTTAAGTCCACTGACAGATTTGGAGTTTGAGCTAGATAAATAAATTGAATAAGAACTATCTGGTAATTCTGTTATTAATAGTCTATTATTTATTGCACTCAAATATGCTAAGTAATATTTTAAGGCAATATATGTAGTGACCTATAGAGTACAATAATTGTTAGTTTCTCTAAATCTCAAGTACCAATCAATAATATGGGAATTATCTAAGTTACTGAATTTTTATAACTTTTAAATGAGATAATACATTCATGTTACTAGTGACTAACACAATGCTTGTTAAAGATTAAATGTTCAATACATGAGAGCTGCTGCTACTAGTTCATTAAATTTTGTTGGAAATAAATTAGAAAATATTTTTAGTTTGTTTTTAGCTGATAGTTACATTTAGTTTAATAAAAACAGCCATTTCAAAAAACTTAAAAGCACCTCTGTGTAAGTACAGGCTCATGATATTTTTGCTCCTTGAATATCAGGTTTTTCACTGTTTGAGAATAAAATATACATGCAAATTGTACCAGCTTCTGCAAAGTCCAGATAAAGTCTTAATTTAAAATATGACTTTCTTTTGTACTCCTTAGGAACATGATTCTGTATATCACTATCTGCCTTTTCAAATCACGCCTATAAATATAAAATAAATACCATTATTATCTTCATTAAGAAATTTATCCTGAATATTATTATCTTGAGACACGATTATGTTTAAAAGCCATGACTTATTTTTACTGAGTTTATTGTATTGAAGATTCAAATATGACTCATGCTATTCTTAGAAGATATTTAAATAGTCAACAATGTATTTCATTTATCAGAATTAAACTGAGATTATATCATAATTAAGTAGATCTTATTTATTTTAAACAAAATAAGCAAGTTTTGTTGTAAGATTTATGATTTCTATATTTTACTTACAAAGATAAGCAATAAATAAATTCCAAAATCATTTTTTAAAATAATAAGTCAATGGAAAAAGAAGGTGCTTGATTTTGGCCAGCCAAAGCAACTAGATGATTGATTGATTGATTGATTGATTGATTTACTTACTTACTTATTTATTTATTTATGTGATTTTTGTTATATGACTTACAGCATGATCATTATTTCATGCATTAATTTGCATTTTATCTCATATAGGAATATATACATTTTCATATTTCATGTTTCATGTATCTATAATACATTTCCACACTCTAGATTATATTCCATGCTGTTATTTCTAGAGCAAGTAGAACAAATATTTCAACCTACTTATTTTGCTGTTATAGTTATTCTATTGTCTTAATATCGATTGCTTACACACAAGACGAAAGAGGTTATTTTCAGGGTGTCATTGTTTTAGTGGCCTTGTTTAAACTGCTCACCAAGAAAGGCCAATCTGAGTGTCTGTTTACTGCATTATAAATTGCCTGTGTCTTGTATATTGGCTTTAGGGACACACTGAAAAATGGATGCTCTAAGGTAAAACTTAAAACTGTAAATTTCTGAGGTCTTAGAACATCATACCCTAGAGAGATTTGTTTTGCCTTGGAATGTAATTTAAAGACTGTTCATAATATTGTAGCCATTTCTTTTGCCAAACCCTTGTATGAGAAAGGAGAAAAATCTCTTTATATTTTTTATGAAATATTGGCACAAAATATCAAAGTTTATTTTATTCTTGATTATAAAATTTGACTAAAGCTGCATTGCAGAAGAGAAATAAGATTATTTTACTAATTTTGGTATGTTGATACATGTCTTTGATATGTCATATTTTTTCATCTCTGGCAGTTGATTATATTCCTTCATAAAGATGAAAAAATATTTTGAAGTTTACTAAATTTTGCCTCCTCAGGGGAAGAAGTAGAAACTAGTGATTCAGTTGAATATGTTGAAGTTAGCTTTGAGAGAGTTATGAATAAATATTGACTCAAAAATTATCTCTGAAAAATTTATTTTATAATGTATTTTACATAAGCCACATTCAGTGTATTATTTCATGATGAAAGTCTTCAAATATCTAGCAGGAATTTAATGCAAACTTTTAGTATCGATAGTAAGGAACATAGTTTGTAGTCTAAAACATTTTATTTCTACTATCTTATTTGATTTTCCCTGATTTCTACAAGATAGTTTAGAGAAACACCATTACTGTCCCAATTTTACATATTGGGAAACTGAGCCAAGGACTCTCAAGTAACAAACTCAAGTCCATTAAATGCTATTATCATAATTCTCTATTAGTTATGTAACTAAGACTGGAAATTCTTACTTCTTAATCCACAGGGAAAATAAGTAATGTGTGCTTATTTTTATTTTTTATATTTTAAATATTTTTTTGTTTTTCAAATTAATGTCAGTAAATCTAGTATCCATAGACATCATACATGGTTTTTATAATATTTTTGACTATATGCAATATATAATGTTATTGACTATTATTGATTATAGGGATATGCTATACTTTACATCTCCTAGACTATTTTGTAACTATCAATTTGTACTTCTTAATCCCTTCACCTTTTCTACTCATCTCCCAAAACCCTTCCCATCTGGCAACCATTAAAATGTTCTCTGTATCTATGAGTTTGTTTCTGTTTTGTTTATTTTGTTTTTTAGATTTCACATATAAATGAAATCATATGATAATTGTCTTTGTCTGACTTATTTCACTTAGCATAATACTGTGTAGGTCCATCCATGTTGTTGCAGAAGGCAAGATTTCATTCTTTTTTATGATTGAGTAATATTACATTGTATATGTATGTATACCACTTGTTCTTTATGCATTCATCTATTAGATAAAGCAACTTAGGTTCCTTCCATATTTTGGCTATTGTAAATAATGCTGCAATGAACATATTTATGCAAATGTTTTTTTAAATTAAGTATTTTGGGTTTTTTTCAGAAATATACCCAGAAGTGGGTCCTTCTTGGTCTCTTGTTATAGCTTTGTTTTAACAAGGCTGTCGTGTCTTGTTTAAGTATTGCTACCGAAGCATTTTTTGTTTTTTTCATTTCCATGAAATATCTTTTTCTATTTCTTTACTTTCACTCTGTGTGTTTTTTGATCTAAAGTGAGTCTCCTGTAGGCAACATATATAGGGCTCTTGTTTTCTTATCTATTCAGCCATCCTATGCCTTTTGATTAGAACATTTAATCCATCTACATTTAAAGTAATTATTGATATTTTAGTAGTTATTGCCATTTTATTATTTATACTTTTGATCTTTCCTCTTATTCTTAAAGAAATCCCTTTAACATTTCTTGTAATACTGGTTCGGCGAGGAACTCCCAATTTTTCTTATCTAGGAAGCTCTTTATCTGCTCTTTGATTTTTAATGTTAGCTTTGCTGGATAGAGTAATCTTGAGTGTTTGTCCTTGCTTTTCACCACTGAATATTTGATGCCAATTCATTCTGGCCTGCACAGTTTCTCTTGGGATATCAGCTGACAGTCTTATGTAAGTTCCCTTGTTCATCCCTAACTGCTTTACTCTTGCTATTTAGAGACTCTCTTTTTGTCTTTAGCCTGTAACATTTTAATTATAATGTCTTGGTGTGAGTTGCTTTGGGTTTATTCTTTTTTGGTATTCTCTGTACTTCCTAGACTTGTATGTCTATTTCCTTTACTAGGTTAGGGAAGTTTTCTATCATTATTTCTTCAAATATGTTTCAATCATTTGCTCTTTCTCTTCTTCTGGTACCTCTATGATGATAATTTTGTTATGCTTGATGTTGTCCCAGAGATCCCTTAAACTATCTTCATTTAAAATTTTTTCTCTTTTTGTTGTTCTGATTGGGTGTTTTCTGCTATGCTGTCTCCCAAATTGCTGGTTCAGTCCTCTGTTTTATCTAATGTACTGTTGATTCCCTCCAATGTATTCTTTATTTCAGTTATTGTATTTCTGAAAGGTTTTCTTTATGTTTTGTATTTTCATATTTTATGTTTTTTATTTCTTTGTTGAAGTTCTCACTGAAATCATGGAGCATCCTTATAACCAGGGTTTTGAACTTTGCATCTGGTAAATTGCTTGCCTTTATTTTGTTTAGTTCTTTTTCTGGAGCCTTCTTCTGTTCTTTCATTTGGGACATGTTTCTTTGTCTCCTCATTTTGGCTGACTCCTTGTGTTTGTTTCTATGTATTAGGTAGAGCTGCTATGTTTTCTGGTATTGGTAGAGTAAGTAGCCTTATGCTGTAGATGTCTTGTGGGGCCCAGTGGTGCAGTCTCCCTGGTCAGCTGAGCTGTGTGCTCCAGGTGTGTTCCTTGTGTGAATTACGTGTTTCCTCCTATCGAAGCTAATCCTTGATTACTGTTTGCATGTCAATAGGATGGATTGACCATCAGGCTGATTGGCTGTGAAGACTGTTCATGACTACCATGGAGGAGCTGTGGTGCAGGGACTAACCCTACAAAGCAGTATTCACTTTAGCAGGACTCTGGTGCTTGGCTAGTCTGCCCTTTGAATATGTCATTTATGGAGGTGGTTGGGTGGGGCTCTGTTGTTATCTGAAGCTGGCCACCAGTTGTGTTCGTTCTTGAGAGGGATTTTGTTGCAAGTTAAGTTTAGCCACTGCCTGTGCCCTGCCCACGGCCACTTGGTATGAGCTACAAAGTGATCTGGTATTGGTTGCCACTGGTGCTGAGCTTGGGGATGCTTAGCAAGAGGTATGGGACATTCCAATGCTAGATACTGCTTGTTTGGGGTTTGTAAACCTTTCAGATTTTAGAAAAGTCTGCAGAATGAGTCAAAATAAGTCATTTGTATGGAAAAGCCACTGGAAGTGGCTTAGGTGGTCCTACAGGTTGAATGAGGCAGGGTCTCAGGGAATCACCAAACTGGGGCAAACAGCATTAGCCAGGTTGATGGAGACTCGGATATAGCACCTTCCTGCATGTGCTGCTCCGACTCTGGAACACAGAATGAGTGAGTCTGCTAGCGAGTAAGTCCATGTGTGAGCCCTTTAAGAGGAATGCTTGGAACTTCAGCAATCTTCTGTTACACTCAACCATAATCTCCCTTGGTTTTCACAGCCAGAAGTTATAGAGTCTCTCTTCCCATAACTGGAACCTTGACCTGGAGAGCCTAGTATAAGGCCAGGCCCCCTTATTCCTCATGGATGACCTTCACAGCCCAGATATCCCTCCCAAATTTTAACCACAACATACGGGTGTGAGACCAGCCCATATCTCTGCCCCTCCTACCAGTTTCAGGGTGGCTTCTTCTGTATATCCTTAGTTATAGCACTTATGTTCAGCCAGACTTCAGGAGATTCTCAATGATGGTTATTTTGTAGTTTAGTTGTAATTTTGATATGGTTGTGGGAGGAGGCTAAAATGGCACTTACCTACTCCACCATTTTGATCAGAAGCCATATGTGTTTATTTTTAAATAATAGCGAGATGCTCCTAAAGCTAAATCTACCTTGTATATGTTTGTTAATTGTGTTATTTTGTTGAACTCTAATGTTTCTGAGCCCCTTTAGTATCAACTAAAATAATTAAGAAAATAAAATGTTTTAATGGTAAATTAATTCTCATTTTTATTTGCTCACTGATGTGGAACTGTATATTCTACCCTAGGGGTAATGACAGCAGTGTTTTGTTAAGGATTATTAAGTATGGACATTTTTCAAAGGAAGAAAGAGATTGAGAAGTTTTCCTTGTCCAAATCTCTCCTGATGTAATAGATGTCTGTTGGTTTTGCTGATAAGTATCTGTTTAGCTTTCTGAAAATATCACTCAATGACTTTTTGTGTGGGAAAATATCTTTCTCCCATTCGATCTAGTGAGTTTGTCTAAGCTTTGTCTCTCAGCTAAGGAATGGGAATGAAACCCCACTTGGGTCAAGGTGGCTTTCTTTTTTGGGAATTTGAACTTTAAACAAATTGAATGTAAAAAGATTGAATGATGTCAGAATTTATTCATGTACACTAATTTTTTGTACCTTAAAGAGTCTTACATTGGCTCTTATTACTTACTGAATTATCCTTGGTTTCCTTATGACCAGTTATAAAACATTCCTTTAGATTTTTGAGCTATTCACTCTTTCCAATAAAACCCCTCTTTAATTAACTTGGCCTCTATCAATTTAAGTTGCTTGGGCAAAAGAAATAACTGCTAAACCCTTTCTTTTTCTCCCTACAAATTGTGTTCCTCGGTGCTATTCTATCATCACAATACTGGAGAAGGGGTAGGAATATGGAAGATATTGTGTTAAGGAAGTCAGAGTGAAGAGAAAGGTTAGAAAATCTACTTTGTTTGTCTATAATAAATTTTAAAAGAATGAGCTTGGAGAGAGGGTTGCAATTTGTGAGAGAAATGTACCCTCCTCTCTCTTACCAAAGTGAAGTAATTGAAAGAAGAAGTATTTAAAATAATTGGTGGGAAAGTCAAAGAAGTAAGGGGCTTTTATTTATCAACTTAAAGCCTATCTGTTTGGACTATGGAAACTGACTGAACTATGACAAGGTGGGATAAGTACACCTAAATATTATCTGTGCTATAGAGTGTTTAGCCACCATGAATAACTGCTTTTCACTTCCTTGTATCACCTCTAGACTTCATTGGTTCCAATGAGACACAAAAAGTATTAAGTAGTTCCCTCATGGGCTTTGTAGCAAGATGTGATTCTGTGATCAACAGCACAGGAGGATCATTTAGTGAGGTATGAATAGAAATCATAGCCACATCTCAAGGGATATAAAATACTAGCAATAGTTGAAATGGGGTGGACTCAACAGGTAGGGACCTTTGGAGCTGATCTAGTAGAGAGTAAACTATTCTCAGATAGCAAAATGGTGAATAGTGACTAGGTAGAGAGTAAATAATCATGCTGTCAAGGTCAAAATGAGTAGTTGTATTCAGCAGAAACTGATTCTTGCCAGCTACTTAGCAGCAGGAACCTATGAAGAGCCAGAAGATAGTGGAGAAATGAGACTCTATCCTTTTCAAAAACATCAAGAGCATATTAGCATTTTCTATAGTCCCGCATATCATATTAGAGAGGATAGCAGAGAGGGAGCAGAACATAGAGAGATGACTACTTTAAAAATTTGAAATGGAAGAGGCTATGATACCATAAATTGGCTAATTTAACATTAGCTTTTTTTTCCCCTCTTTTTAAAACCTATCAGACTAGTTTTAGCTGCAAAGCAACAGAGTAACTGAGAAAAGTTACTTAGAAAACAGAGGCTTATTTTCATCTTACATAACAAGAATTTCATAAGTGGACAGTCCCATGTATAGTACAGATATAAGGTTATAATTTGGGCCTAAGTGTTTTTCATATTTCTCATCTGCTGTCCTTAGTATGTCAGCAAACTCTTCCATACTGGCTATAAGATAACTCCAACCTTCATATTCTAAACACATTAAAAAACAAGAAGAAGGATGCTGAGGGGCAAGTGACAAAGACAACCTTTCTTATGAATCTTTCTCTTTTTATTAAGAGAAATATGTTTTTTGAAAAACCTCAAGCAGAATTCCAGTTTCTGGTCTGTTATGTAAAAAGCTTGGAAATCCTTACTCTATCCTAACAACAATTAAAAAGCTGAACAAAATAAAATACTAAATCTTCTTAGATCCATAAGAAAAACGAGGTCATAGGGCAAACTGCTGCCCCCAAACTGAAGAGACTGAGAGGCTAATACAGAAAATCACAATGTACCAAAGAGGTAAACCATTAGCTAAAACTTCCACAGAAACCGGTGCCAGATTAGGGAAACCTGAATTATAATTGATTAATTTCTAGAGGCTCAGTGTGGAAAAGTGGGAAATTAAACTGCAAGGTGACTAAGTCATTGAAAGGACTTCACACTTTTGTGAGTTTTGCCTCACAGAGCTCTGCAATATTCACACAGCGAATATCATAGAATGGTCCCTTTATTCTTCCAGGAGGTAGAAAGGAAAATGGACCATCTGGAAATATATCAGATCATTCTGTTCTTGATGAGATCTGCCCTTGGGAGAAACTGTTTGACCAGAGATGAACATGCTGAGATTTTATCAGAGTCTAACAAACCTGGGGGAAGGTAAGTACCCAACTCCAGCTGACCTTGGCCGTCAAGCCCACTTTAGCTATCCTGTCACACCCAAGGAGGGGAAAGACTAAATATGAAGTTCAGAGGCATGGGCTCATAAAAATATTGGGCTCATAAAAATATTGAGGCATGGGCTCATAAAAATATTGAGACCTAATCATAGGATTATATAATGCTTCTTCTCCCCACACTGTCCTCAATTATAATAAAGGTTATATATGACAAATCTACCATAACATTATACTCAACAGTGAAAAGCTAAAGCTTTTTGTCTCTTGCCACTTTTATTCAACACAGAATTGAAAGTTCCAGCTACAGCAATCAAACAAGAAAATGAAATACAAGTCATCTGAATTAGAAAGAAAGTAAAATTGTCACTATTTGCAGATGACATGATACTCTTTCTCTCTATCATCTATCTATCTATCTATCTATCTATCTATCTATCATCTATCTATCTATCATCTATCTATCATCTATATATCATCTCTCTCTCTCTCTCTCTCTCTCTCTCTGTCTCTCTCATCTCTCTAGATATAGTCTTAAAAACTTCACCAGAAAAACCCGTTTGAGCTAATAAATGAATTTAGTAAAGTCACAGGCTACAAAATTAATATACAGAAATCAGTTATGTTTCTATCTGCTAATTTTGAGCTTTCAGAAAGAGAAATTAAGAGTGC
>CM053509.1:75619420-75811920 GCA_028627145.1 Eidolon dupreanum
CACAAAACACCCCAATAACCAAAATAGTCTTGCGAAAGAAGAAAGAGCAGCAGTCATCAAACTTTCTGATTTCAAGCTATCGTAATCAACACGGTATGGTAGAGGCACAGATACTCTCACATAGATCAATGTGGTATAGAATGAGAGCCCAGAAATAAACCCATGCATATATGTTCAATTACTGTATGACAAAGGAGGCAAGAATACATAATGGAGAATAGACAGTCTCCTCAATAAATGGTGCTTAGAAAACTGGACACTGTCTTACACCATGTGGAAAAATAAATTCAAAATAGATTAAGGACTTGAATGTAAGACCTGAAACCAAAAACTCATAGAAGAAAACATAGGCAGTAACCTTTATGGTATTGGTCTTAGCAATATTTTTGAGACCAGTCTCCTCAGACAAAAGCAAAAAAAGCAAAAGTAAACAAATGGAGTTACATCAAGCTAAAAAGCTTTTGCACAGTGAAGGAAACCAGCAACAAAACAAAAATATAACCTACTGAATTGAATAAGATATTTATAAATCACACATCAAATAAAAGGTTAAAATCCAAAACATACAAATAACTTACATGACTTAATATCAAAAACAACCCAATTCAGAGATGGGCAGAGCACTTAAAAATATATTTTTTCAAAGAAGACATACAGATGGCCAACAGGCACATAAAAAGATGCTCAATACTACTAATTATTACAGAAATGCAAATCAAAACCACTATGAGATATTGCATCATGCCTGTGACAATGGCTATTATCAAAAAGACAAAAAGTAAAAATTGTTGACAAAGATATGGAGAAAAGGGAACACTTGTGCACTGTTGGTGGGAGTGTAAAATGCTGCAGCTATTATAGAAAACAGTATGGAGGATTCTCAAAAAAAAATAAAAAAATAAAAATAGAACTATCATATGATTCAGTATTTCCACTTATAGGTATTTATTTGAAGAAAATAAAAATACTATTTTGAAGAGATATAGGCATCCCATGGTCATTGCAGAATTATTTACAATAGCTAAGGTATGGAAGCAGTCTAAGTGTTCATCAAAAGATAAATGGATAATGAAGAAGTGATACACACACACACACACACACACACACACACACACACACAATATTACCCAACCCTAAATAAGAATGAAATCTTACCATTTGTAACAACATGGATAGACCTAGAGGGTATTACGTTGAGTGAAATAAGTCAATCGGAGAAAGACAAATACCACATGATTTCATTTTTGTGTATAATCTAAGAAACAACACAAAAGAATCAACAGAGACACTGAGTCATAGATACAGGAAAGAAAGTTGAAGATACCAGAGAACAGAGGGAAGGGAGGGTGGGGAAACTAGGCGAAGGGGATTAAGAGGTATAAATTTCCAGTTATAAAATAAATTATGAGACTGTAATGGGATAGTCTAGGGAATATAGTGAATAATATTATAATAACTTTGTATGGTAGCTGGACTTATCATGGGGATCATTTAGTAATGTATATAAATATCAGATCATTATGATATATAGTCTTGCACTGAATAATGACATTTTGGTCAATGATGGACAGCATATGCAATGGTGGTCCTATAAGATTATAATAGACCTGAAAAATTCATATTGCCTATTGATGTTATAGCTGTTGTAATGTCATAGTGTGACACATTACGTAAATGTGTTTGTGGTGATACTGGTGTAAACAAACATACTGCTTTGCCAGTCATATAAATAAAATTATGGAAATGTGTGAGAATGATGAGTTCAAGTTTCAAAGTGGTGGTTATATACAGGAGCAAAGCCTCTTCAATCAGCTAATGGTATGATCTGTGGCTTTGCATTAAAGCATAGATAGAGCCCACCTAAAAATCAAATCCAATGTCTGGTCTATATTAACTAAAAGCTGTTCACTAATAAACTGGCTGACAAAACAGTTTGTAAGGAATACAAACTGGCATAATAAACTAAAATTATGTCATATAATAGTTCATTGAAATACATATTTTATGTTTATGACAAAATTCATAAATTATGATGATTCGTATTTAGAGACAAAATGAGACTAGTAGAAATTTTAAATTTACATGAGTGTATAGAGATTACAATTTTATTATAAATAGACTAATTATATTAGAAATGTAGATACTATTCAAATTTCTTAATTCCCTGGGACTAAGATTTCATTGCTTGAAATGTAACTAAAGCAAGTAACATTCTTTTACCAAATATTAATAGTGCTCATTTTACAAAATGTTTTTGGAACAATAAGATTTTGGAATGTTCTGAAGGAAAGATTTGGAAATTTGGGCGATATTCAATAAGAGTAAATTTATAACTAGCATCCTCAAATCCCATGTCCAGAGCTCTGCACTTTCACCATATATAAGTGAAGGCTTATATCATCCTTATATAGCATTTAAGAGGTATAAAATATAGAACCTTTATCTTGACTGCTCCTTTTCCTAGAATGTTTTTACCAGCTCATCCTGTGGCTAATTCATTACCTTACCATCCTCAGGTCTGATCTACTAAGACTACCTTATTGTATTTTAAACTACAGCTGTTTTTCCTCACACTCTGATCTCCCTTATCCTGCTCTTTGTTTTTTCTGCAAAGCTCTTCAATTTTTTAAAATATGATATGTAATTTACTTAATTTATTTACTGCTTACTGTCTTTCATACTCCACCAATATGCAATTTCCAAGATGGCAGCTTTTAGCTGTTTCATTCACTGTTGTATGTATGTAGTGTTAACCAATACATATTTGCTATGTGAGTGAATGATAAACTGTACTGTAAATTTAAGAATAAATTATAGAGATAAATTTGAATAATTCTCTTGAAAAATTCTATAACTTCTCATTAGAGAAATAATTTAATAAAGAGTACTATTTGATGTAGAAAGATCACTAAGTTGCTAGAATTTTTTTAGAATGTTATTAGGAGGGAGATTGCCTAAATCTTGATGTCCTCTCAGTTATATAAATACAAGGTCTGAAAGCAGTCATTGGACTGGGAGAGAGGTGCGACAAGATCTTTTGTGTTACCTATCTTAAATTAACACTGCCCGATTTCTTGAAAAGGGTTAGCAATATCTGCCTAGGTGCCCACTGAGAGGAAGGAGTTGAGAGAGTAGAAACCCATCAATGGGTTATGCTCTGGTGGATGGGCTGATCAGGATGAAATCCTAGGGCTTCAAAATAGAAAATTATCTTGGAAATAACTGGAGTGAATCTGGGCCTAACTTTAAACTCAAGTAATTGTGTATGAGTACTCTCAGTGGATGAAAGCAGAGAGAGTGGGGATGAATCTGGTACCGCTTGTCACTGAATGGAAATCGAAATGATATTTCCATTTGAAAGTAAACTAAAGATCTGTCAGTTTAGGGGATCACTCAAATAGCCATTCTTGGTTGAATGCAAGATAGGAACTCTACAACCTACACAGAGACTTTGGCCAGTACAACCAACACCTCAGTAGTGGTGAAGCATGCACTGAATAATTGTTTAAAAGCTGTTTTCCACAGAAAAACTTACATAAGAATAGGAGCCAAAGATATTCATTCTCTAATTCTCTCTTTGCTATGAATTTGGAAAGAGGATTAGTTCCTTTGGATTTTTATAAGGATAAAAATGAGGTCGTATGTTCTAATAGAAAAAAATTGGATGTCCTGTTAACATGAGCAGGTAAGGGTTCCAGAATTTAATGTAAATATTAAAAAGAGAAGTGATCTTATTATTCCCAGGGTTATTGAGTTTAAACCTACCAGTAATACTAAAATTATCTACATTTGTGTGTGTATTTTCTCTTTATTTAAGGTCATGAGTGTAAATAATTATAAATTTCTCAATAAAAAGTGAGAAAAATCTAATTTAGCAGGCTACCATTTAAACTGTTGAGGAATAACATTTTACTCTTGTTTCTGGTTTCATTTTGGAGGAATTGATTTTGAAACATGACTTCTAAGCTATGTGAACTATAGGTTTTTTTTCATCTCTCTCTCTGAACTTTAATTACTACTCCAAAACTGCTATGAGATTGTAAAACATCATGTTTATGAGAGTGCTCAAAACCAAACTGTTTCATTTGAAATTATTATAAGCAAAGGATATTTTCTACAGCGCCTCATGTAAAAAAAGCTGTGGTGAAGGAATTGAAATGAGAACAGGAAAGTTCAAAACTAAAATATTATTTCTTTGTCATGTTGACTTGTTACCATGTTATCTCTCATTTATATTTTACTTGAATGATAACCTCATGGGTAGAGGTGGGGAAAGAGAGGGTGTCATCCATAATATTATTAGTTCGTTTTGTCTTTTCTTAACTTTTATTTTCTTCGGTATTTTTATTCATTTTATTTTCTTATTTGTCTATTACCATAATTTCCTAATTATAAAAATTTGAAGAGCAAATATCAAATGTCAATGAAAAATGGAAACTCTAAGAAAAAAAAACTAGATGCACTTTCAACCAGTTACTCACCCACCTCATATTTTTTACAGTGCAGAACACCCAATTTTAAATGTAACTCTCTAATACCACAACAGGCTAAATGATACTATATATATCATTATAATCCCCAGGAGAGATAATGAGAGCATATGAACAGCTACAACTGTCCATTGAGATAATGAGATTATAAATACTATAGTCCTACTTCTTCCAGGTGTAATTGGAGCTACAGTTTTATGGTCATATTTCTGCAATCATCTTTGAGACCAGGAGACAGTGAATTCAGAGATAACCTAAGAGGAATAGAAAAAGATAACCATTTATCATAGCCTTTCTAAAATCAGTGCTTGGAGAAAGGCACAAATGGTGACAAAGTTACTGAATGCATTCATTTGTTGATTAATATCTGCTGTTCTTAGAGAGCCATAAGAATGAAAGCATTATTAAAAAGAGAATGACCTGGGATATTCTTTTATAGAAGTAAATGTCATACCAACAACTAAAAATAGGGTACAATTAAAGCCTTAGGGAAATACTCATTCGATGTATTTCTATTCTCTTTTAAATTAAAGGAAAACCAGTGTCTAACACATTATTAATAACTTATGTTTTTGTCAGTAGTATTGATTTTCTGCAGCCAGAGGATACTTGTATTCCCTAAGTATGCTCATTTTCCTGGAGATATTTGTTTGTGTTCAAAAAGTTATGTGGAAAGAAAGAACTCTAAGTTCAGTTTGGAGATAGAGTGGGGAACTAACTGCCATGTAATCCAAAGTGGAAAATTTTTTATATACTTCTGCTCAGTTTTGATACTTGAAATTTAATTTCTCAAAGTGAAATATCCCTGTAGGTAATTAAAGGTGATTCTAGTTTTCGGATAGGAGTAAAATTTTTACCCTCTGTTGTATGTACTAAGTAAAAAATTTTAAATCTCTGATCATTTTGAGCCTTTCCTAGAGTTTTGAAGTAAAATCTTAATTCTGAAAATCCCCCAAATTATTTCTGCCTACCTCTAAATTTCATAATCAACACCCCCCGCCACCCCAACCCCATCTTTAAGATCTAGACACAGTGCTTTCTTTTCTATTTCTCCAATATGCCAAGATATTTTCTAGGCCTTTGTTCACTAAAGGCTTAACTCCACTTCCCCAGCTACAGAAAACTTACTCACCTTCTTTAGGTATCCAGTCAAGACAGGCTTGTCATTCCTAGCCATCTTATTTAAAAGATCACTATTTCTATCAGCCCAGTCAGGTTACTGTTTCATGAGATATATATATCACCATTTTATATATATATATATATATATATATATATATATATATATATATATATATAATGTCACCATCACCACCTGAAGATATATGTTATTTCTTTATTTAATATCTGTCTTCTCCACATGAAAATAAAACAGGAATATAACACATGCCTGGGACATTATAGATATAGATGATTAATAGAATGAATCACTATGTATAGGTAACCATAAAGACTTAAAAACAAAAAGAATTGAGGTTGTGCTTACCTAATGCTGGATATGTATTTCTAGTTCCCTAAAATAATTATATACATAAAATAATAAAATATATATTTATGTTAACTTTTTCCCCAAAACCTGGGCACTTGATATGCTAATTGCTACTTGGGTATCTTTGCTTCCAGGCCTTCTTATCAGACAAATCTAGGATATACATGTATGTATTCTAACTTGTGAATATGTATTTATTTTAACTATATTTTATCTATATGTATTTTAACTCTCCTAGGTGCATCTTAAACTTCTACCTATCCTTATTTGTAATTGATTTTCTCTGAAAGTGAGAAACTTGGGCCTTTTCCCCCTTTATATAATATATTTACTTATTTGGCTAATACTAGAATATATCTGAAGTAGCTTCAGAATTGAAAATACAATAGCTTTAATGAGAGAAATAGTCATAATTCCAAAACAAATGTAGTGAAAGAAGAGATTTGAATTGAGAAATTTGTTTTTAAGAAGACTTGGAGGATGCCCATTTTTCACCAAAGTGTTTTTCAACCAATCCTCAAAGCTTGCAGCTAATTTCATGTTTGGCTTTCTTGAATCTTCCTTGATGAACATTTCCAATATAAATCTTAACTTCATGGAAAGATGCTCAAAATCACTAGTTATTAGGGAAATGCAAATCAAAACCACAATGAGATACCTTCTCACACCTGTTAGAATAGCTATAATCAACAGGTCAAGTAATAACAAATTTTGGAGGGGATGCAGAGAAAGGATCCCTCATACACTGCTTGTGGGACGGCAAATTGGTACAGCCACTATGGAAAAAGTATGGAGATTCCTCAAAAAAAACCTAAGAATTGATCTACTTACTATATGATTCAGCAATCCCTCTACTGGCTATTTACCCCAAAGTTTTGAAAACCCATATCCAAAAAGATACTTGCACACCGATGTTCGTAGCAGCATTATTCACAGTGGCCAGGACGTGGGAACAACTGTTGGGAGCCAGAGATGTTGGGAGACCTTTGTAAGGAAATATCAGTTCCTGAAATTCCAAGGGAGGAGTTTTTCTCTTGGCCTTATGTTAATTCATGTTAATCGCAGCTATTGTTTCTGGATACTTGTGGTTTTGTTTTGAGCAGTTTGTTACGAGCAGTTTGAGCAGTTTGTCACGTACTCAAACTGTATAAGTATGCGGTGCTAAATAAACTCGAGGCTGCAGCTTTGACTGTATGCCCTCCCGAGATCTTTCTCTCTTCTCTGTCTTTTTTTCCTAACCCTTGCTCCCCCACTCAGGACTGTTCGACTCTGCCCGGCTGGCTCCGGCAAACAACTGAAGTGTCCTATGATAGATGTTTGGCTAAAGAAGCTGTGGTGCATATATACAATGGAATATTATTCATAAGAAGAGATGAAATACTGCCAGTTGCGACAACATGGATGGACCTCGAGATAATCATGCTAAACGAAATAAGCCAGACAGAAAAAGTTGAAAAGTACATGATATTACTTATATGTGGGACATAAATCTAAAAGCAACAAACGAACAGGACAAACAGGGACACATGGACAATAGACTAGTGGTTACCAGAGGGTAGGAGAAGACTGAGGAAAGGGGAGGTAGATGGGGCGAAAGGGGTCAAATATGTGGTGACAGAAAAAAATCTAACTATGGGCAGTGAACACACAATGCAATATATACATGCCTTAATGTTGAATTGTACACTTGAAACTTACTGGATTTCATTAACTAATGTTACATAATAGAAATAAATTAAAAAAAAACAAATAAATCATAACTTCACATCTCTATACAGCTTTGTGGAATAACAACCTGTTTTTTGTACTTGCATTATACTTTGACATCCTTATAACATCTAATTTCTTATCTTCAGTATCTGGTTCATTTCAGAGTAATTGCTGGTAATAATTATCTCTGCTCCTCACTTAGCATTTAAGGAATCAATCCCAAACCAAACTTAGGGAGTAGCGGAAGCCTTTTTAATGCTTAACTCTTTTATCCTCTTACTTTCACCATTCTTAGCCTCTTTCCAGACAATTACTTCCTCTTGATGACACAACTACCCCATGCCACCATCTTTACTCAAGCTAAAACTTCAGAGATATTGTTGACTCTGCCTTTACTTTGTTTTTAAATCTACTTAATGTTTTTATAGTTTGTTATCTTCTCACCTATTACTTATTTCATGTTTTTATGCTCATGAGAGGCTTTTGTAATAATACAAACCAGCGGTACATCCTGCATGGGAAATTAAAATTAGTTGCCCCTATGCCCCAAAGTATTTTGCACACTGCTAAAAATAACCTTATTAAAAGAGCTGATGATATGTTATCTAGGGCCAATTAGGTCACATTAAAATTAAATACAATTCCTTAATCAAATATTCGAGTCTTATTATGCTGTAATTTTAACCAGCATTTCTGGAGGTGATCCTTGCTCTTTGCTTGACATGTACCACCTCACGTAAAAATAGAAAACTCTACATTCTCTAAATCTTCTTTCATTTAAATTTTGCCTATATGATTTCTTTTGTATTTCAGAGGCAAAATTTAGCCCCAAAAGCATATATTAGAAATTTTAATATTCTGAGTTTTAGTTTTATAAGCATGTCTCTTAAAATTCTAGACAAATAACAGCAAATTAATCTTAAAAAAAATAAAAGAAAATAAATAATAAAGTTAGGAACAGAAAGAAATTAGCAACATTGAAAGCAAACATGCAATAAAGAAAATCAACAAAGCTAAAAGTTAATTTATTGAAATGTTTCATAAAATTGACAACATGCTGATAAGATTGGTAAGACTAATAAAATGTATGTAAAATATATATAATAATTTATATCTATCATATTATTTCATTGGATAAAATGATAATGCCTTGAGACTCTAAAGATATTAAAAAGGTAGTAAAAGGATAATAAGCCATATTATAAGTAATAAATCATATCATGCATAATTTTACTTTATATATATTTATACACTCAAAGTAACACAAGTTGAAATTTAAAAATTTATATCTACTAAAGGTTTATATCAGTTAAAGAAATTGAAACTCTAAAAAAACCTTCCTTCATAAAAGTTCATACAATTTTATTAGTGCATTTTTCTAAATAGTGCAGGGCAATACAAAATACCATTTTCACATGAATTTTTCTTGAGACTGAAAAAAGGAGCACTTTCTAATGCTTTTTATAGGTCAGCATAATTTTCATACTAAATTTCTTTCTGTATCTGAACATATATGCATACATACAGATAGCTTAAATGAAATATTTCTAATAAATTCCAGCAATATATGAAATGGATACTATATATGACCAAGTGGGGCCTATTGCAGAAATGCAAGGTTGGTTTAGTATCCAAAAATCAATCATTACATGTAGCTCATTAAAAGAATAAGGGAGAAAACTCAAATGGTCATCTCAATAGATGCAGAAGCAGCATCTGATAGATTCAACCCACATTTAAAACTGTTTGAAAATATAGAAAAATTGGAGAAGAATGAAACTGTCTTAATTTGACATATTTTAGTTAAAACTTAGAGCAACCATTATTCTTAATGTTTATATATTGAAAATTTTTACTTTAAGACTGGGAAAATTAAAAGGATATCTGTTAAGACTAGATATATTCAGTACTATATTTGAGTTATTAGACATTGCAGTAAACTAGGAGACAAAAGACATAAGTATTATAAGGCAATAAATTAAACTGATGAATATGACACTATAATGTATACAGAAAATCCAAGAGGATCAACACATTCTATTTAAGAAAAAGAAAATCCATAGTTGATTTAATTAGCTTCTTAATAAAAATCAGTATCCAAAATTTAATTAGTATTTTTGTATATTCTTCACAAACAATAAGAAATTAAAACTCAAATATTCAACTTCATAACATCTAAAGAAAATTAAATAACTAGGAATAAGCCTAACATAAGATGTGGAAGTCCTCTAGACTGTAAAAAGAAAATTGTATTGAGAGGAGCTAAAGAAAAACCAAATAAGTCTTCTCTATTTCATTTACAAATTCATTAACTTTCCATTAAAATTTTCAGAAAGTTTTAAACTAGAAATTGAGACGATTTTAAAGCATATGTGAAAATGAAAATGGCAAGAAAAGTCAACTTATTTATATTTGTTTTCTATTGCTACATAACAATTACCACAAACTTAGCCTGTTAAAGCAAAATCCATTTGTTATCTCACACTTTTTGTAGATCATAAGACCAGGCACAGCTCAGCTGGGTTCTCTGCTTAGGGTCTTAGGTGACTGTAATCGAGTTGTCAGCCAGGCTACAAGCTCATCTGGAGGACTGACCAGGGAACAGAGTTCCAAGTTGATTCAGGCTGCTGGTAGAATTCAGTTCTTTGCAGCTGTGAGGCTGCAATATATCACTTGATGGATTTGCATCAAATACCCATAAGACATTTTTACCCTGAATTATAACTTTTTAGTAAGTATTGTTTTTTATTCTATACTAGCCTGACAGCTAAGAGATCAGAAGAAAAGATTTATTTCATTTCTAGAACAATTTCTTAGTCCACTTATGTTTATCTCTGATACTTGGTGACAAGTAAACTGCACTTCAATGGATTCATTTAAAGAAATTTTTTCCATACTTTGAAGAGTATAAATTTCTGCAAGAGTTATAGAATCTACAGAGTTCACAAATCATTTATCCATAATAATTCACAGGAGTACTGTAAATTATAACCATAACATACTCCAGATGTTGAAAACAAAAAAACAGTATTTAATCTCATTCTAATTATACTACTTGCCATTACACATAGGCTTAACACTTTAGAAATAAAATCTTGAAATTTTATAAAATTGTTACATTCTTACAAAATTATATCATATTAAAAAATTTTTATTTTGTTACTTTAAAACATATCAAATTCTAAATATATTTTTATCCATGCATTTTTGTGTAAAAATTTTGAGAAATCAAAAAAAAATAGAGTTTTTTTCTGTTTTTTTTCTGGCCTAATCAAAAAAAAAGTCAATGTGGAAATTAACATTTTTCAGATAACTGAAGCCAAACTAACTAAACATCAAAATTTAATTTTTTAATTTTTAATTATTTTTAAAATTTATTTTTATTATGGTAACATTTGTTAACAAAATCCAGTAAGTTTATTTTTTTATTTTATTTTTAATGGTAATAAGGATAAACTATTTCAAAAACCTTTCTCCTTCTTAGAAACTATTGTGGATAAGTTGGCCATTTCCAAGTATCTTAGATATCTTGGACTGTTATAACAAAAATAACACAGACTGGATGGCTTAATAAACAAAAAACATTTACTTCTCACTGTTCTAGAGGTTGGAAGTCCAAGATCAGGGTGCCAGCACAGTCGCATTTGGGTTAGAACCCTCTTCCGGGTTGCAGCCTGATGGCCTCTTGCACCCTCACATGGCAGAGAGAGGGAAGCAAGCTCACTCATGACTCTTATCAGGGTACTAATCTCATTTGTGAAGACCCTACTCTCATGACCTCATCTAATCCTAATTACCTCTCAAAGCCCCCACCTTCTGATATCATTAAATTGAAGAAGGGGCAAGGTTTCAACAAATGAATTTTGGAGGACACAAACTTTCAGTTCATAACACTACGTGACTCTTTAATGGATTAGCATTGTTCCATATATTATCTAATCTGGGTCTCTATTATAATGAACCATGACATAGCTCTTCACCAGTCTACTGTCTAATTTTACTTGAACTATATATTGGTAGTGTAACTTTTTTCATAAGGCACTTGAAATTATATGTTTGGGGGCATGTTTAAGTATTATCGAATTAATGAGGAAACATTTATTAAATGCCATCTATATGTCAAATACTGTGCTAGGGCTTATAGATACAAAGATGAATTAAAAGGCCCCTAACCTAAAGAGCACACAGTGATAATGATCAAGTAAGTCTTCATAAAGCTTACATTCTAGAATACAGATAGGTACTAAATATAGTGATGGTAAAAACAGAGTGATCTGAGTGGAAAGAAAACAATTCTGCTGAGGTTTTTCCTCCTAAGTTTAGAGTCAGGACACTTTAAAGATTCATAAAATCAGTCTAGTAAATTGTGATCAGTATTTAAAAAAAAAATAGATGAATAGAAATTATGAGGTGTATCACATGTAGTAAGATTAAGGATTTTTATGTGAAACTTTTTTTCTTATACACATATACACAGACATATATGCACATATTTGTGTACTTGGCTAATCTTTAAAATATACATCTTATTGGGAGTCAACATCTAAGAAGTTTTAAAAGTTATTTATTTTACTTTATTTTATTTTATTTTATTTTATTTATTTTTTTTGCATTACTGGAATAAGAAATAGCAGATGCAAAACAGAGAAAATAAGATAGCATGTTCAATTAATTATAGTTTGGTTTGTCTACATTTTAGAGGGAAATAAATGGAGAGAAGACGTGTATAGAAGTCCCAAAATGTAATGTTTTAAATGTTCCTTAATGAATTCATACTTTTGAAATTTATCTTTGTCAATGGAACATGATGTTTCTACTACCATGATATAGGTTACACTTTTCTTCAGTTACACATAAAAGTTAAAATTTAACCTGATGAAATTAAGAGGAATTGTTTATTGTTTGTGTGTCGCTTCAGAAATTCAAGTATTTGGGGACAAGATAATGTTATTAATATATTTTAGTCCAGGTAATGAATCAGTTATGCCAGGGTCAACTGATACTCACCAATCAGAATGAGACAGGAGAGAATGAGGGATGGGGGCCACAATTCTTAATCTTCAAAGCAGTTTACCTGAAGAGAAAGATACTCAGGGGGAGAAGAGAGAGTGCTGCAAGTTGCTCTAGGAACACCTGGGAACTGCTAATGGGAATGGATGACTTAGGATGTCCTGTGTGATGTCACTTCCTTTTCTTTTTTTGACCCAGGCTCTGGAAGAATTTGAAGTATAATTTTATAGTATGAGGACCATATAAAGCCCAAAATAATCTGAGTTATATAGGAGATTTTAAGAAACTAATAGGGCCCCACTGTTGTCCTAGTAAATGAGTTTTAAATACATTTCAGCTCAATAAGAAGAGTATTGTAATTATTAAATCAGAAGATCATTTACAGTACACAGGATAATTGTGTGATATATTTATCTCAGTATTATTACTTTATCAGTTAAACCTTAATCTAGAAGAATCTTGAAAGTTGTTTTGTTTTTTAATTACTTCTGCTCAGCACCTGTCTGAATGTAATTAATAAAGCACATTATCATAAGTATCTAATCAAATCCTCTGCACTGCAGTACACAATCCATTCCCTCATGGAAAGTTTGCCTTGAAAGCTATTACAGTCATTCACTTAGAGATATTACTGTGTTGCATAGTGCCTAAGCCTAAATCATTCAATTCTATTTATTTGAACGATGTTTTGCATTTTGCAGTCCATTGTTGTCTATTTACATTTCCATTGTGCTGTTAGAAATTACCCATCCAAAAAAGTGAAATGCCTACTTTTTGATGTCTAAGGGCTCTTATGTGCTATTACCAACTCATCCTTGAGCAAGCCAGCTGGCATACTCTATAGACATAAGGAGGTACCAATACCACAATTTGACTATATTTCTGTTTGATATGGGCCAGGAATATTGCAAAAGGTTTTATATATACACATACACTTACATATTCTTGTCAATGTCATATTCACAATCATTTCATAGATTGATAGAAACAGAAAATATAGCCCATGACCTTTATTATGTGATACATGTATATACATATCTTTCATATTGCATATTTTTAATTTATTTGAGTTATTTATTTCATGCTTGATCTTAGGCACACAGATTTAGATTGATTCAATTTATCATCTTCCTTAGTTGAGATTCCATTTTTTTCATTTTTTAGCTTCTATTTCAATACCTTTCTTTCTCACAGAAATACATTATCACAAATTAGATGCTTAACCCACCAATCCTTCATCTTTACCTTTATTTATGGATACACATGTGAGTAATACTTAATGTGTCATATATGTTCTTTAAAGTTATATATATATTTAATGTACATGTCCTACTGCAACTTATTGTTTACTTAGCCTTTTTTGAGATAATCCATGCTGAAAAAAAATCAATAGGTTTTGTGATATATTTAATTAATTACGTAGTATTCCTGATCATGTTATGCCAAATTTTATCTATCCATTGACCCCACCGAAGCATATTAGGTTGTTTCTTAGAATGCCACAATGAACATCCTCACACATATCTCCTTGTGCTCTGTACTGTGTACAAATTTCTCAAGGATATATATCTAGAAGAGTATTGCTAGGGTCTAAAGGTAAACACTTATACTACCAAATTGTTTTTTAATATTACTGTTAACAGTTTTATTATCAGGTATATGAGTTTCTCTTTTTCTCATACCCTCAAACTTTGGTGTAGTCCCACTTTTAAAAATTGGCCAATCTAGTGGGTAAAAAGTGTTTTCTCCTTTCAATTTGCATTTCTTTGAGTACTAGTGAGACTGAGCAGCATCTTCATGTTTTACCTAAGAAATGCCTCCTTATAGTCTCTGCTCATATTTTCAATAGTTATCATTTTCTATTATGTGAATTTTTATATCCATGTTAATTTACTTTCTCTCATTATCTTCTCTTACGTGTTTTCAAACAAAATGTTTTCTTTATGTATGGTAATTTTCTCTACCTTATATAGTTAAACAAATTATTAGCTCTTTTATTTTTTTTAATCCTCTAAAATTTTCCTGGTGGATACATTTTAGTTTGTTCCAACAGATTTTGTTTCGTAGTGCTTTCACTGGAGTTCTTTTCCAAAACTTTCATAGATTTCCTGTGTATCTTTAAATTACTCAAGGGTTAGTATGTGAAATATGGGTGCATTTTCTTTTCTTCCTATGGGATTTAAAATACTATCCTTCTAATGCTGATATCTAATTATATTGCATTGTAAACTACAAATTTATCCTGTAAAATGAAAATTCTTAGAATTTCTTGAGATAGCCATGATTCACTTCTTCTCTCCTTTTTTAGTTAGTGTTTGCTTGATATATATATATTCTATTATTTTATTTCCAAATTCTAAAGGCACATTAACTGTATGCTATCTCTTAGCGTATTTTCCTATTTGTGCTTATTTAAAATATTTTTTCCCTTCCCTTTTTCCTCTTCCACCTCTTACGCTTCTCTCCTTCCTTTCCCAACATATCTCCAATATTTTTAACCTCTGGCATTTTAGTTCCAGGCTTTTATGGAAAAATACTATTATCACTGAATAAGCAGTAAACAAATTTTAATAATTTACTTTTGTTCTTTACAAGTCTTAATTTTTCTTCTGGATTTATTTTTCTTCTTGGACAGCATCATTTAATAATCATTTCAAAGAGGGTCTCTGCATGATAATCTTTCTGAATCATATGTATGTTTTAAAATGACTACTTATATTTAAATATTACTCTAGCTGAAAATAGACTTTTATTTTCATAGTTTTTTTTCAGCTTTTATGTTGTTGTTTAATTATCTGCTATGTATTTGAAGAGAAATCTAACATCAGTCTTATGCTAATTAATTGTCGGTATATTAAAAATTTTTTTGATATATTTTATAAACTTCACTTTATCCTCGATATCATGAAGTTTCACTCTCATGTATCTAGAAAAGGCTGCTTATAATTTATTTATTTTTCTTATACTAGAGTGTGTCTTTTAAATATTCACTGTGAAAACAGATAGCATGCTTTAGTTCTGGGAATCTTTTAGTATCAATTTTTCAAATACTTCCTTTTCTATTGCTTTCTGAAACTCCTATTAATAAGAGATTAGACTTTAGCATTTATTCTTTATTTCTCCAGTTTTATTTTATATTGTCCATCCTTTTTTTTTAATTTTCTGTGTTAAATGGGACAAATGACTCTATTTCCTAACTTGTTAGTTGGATCTTTATCTATATCTATATACTGCATATCTATTTTTTCACTTTGATTATTTTGCTTATCATTTCCATTATCTTAAATTGTTTCTTTTGAACAGGCTCTAGAACAGTCAGTCTATCATCACAATTTCTGGATTGCTTCACATTCTATAAATGCCTCCACTCTACTTCTGTAATGGTTATACCCTGGATCATGTTATCATCTAAAATTCAAAAGTATAACATATTAAAATTTATTATTTTATTCCAACAACTTTCAATTGCTTACCTCTCACTCCCTCTGCACCTGTTACTTGTTCTCAGAGGTATCTTGAGCCTTTTTCCTATATTTTGAACTTGGCCTCTCTTTCATACTAGGTATTAACCTATGGTTGAACTTCACAACCAGAGAGATGTTTTAACACATCTCTTTTAGAAACCAACAGATAAATGTAATAACCTCCAAATTTTTTATAAAGTATATTGATAAATATAGAGTACATATAAAATTTTCTATTTATAAAACTAGAAAAACTCATAATGATGACCGTCCCATATCATTTGCCACATATGTTGATCAGAAATAGGAAGAATTATTTTTCTACGAGTGGAATGATTCTTTAAACAAAATATATAGTTGGTTCTAGTCCTGTTCACCAAGAAATTCTTCATTTCAGGGTCCATACCTCTTTATCAATGCATTTCCTATTGTTAAAATTATGGGGGCTTGAGAATTGCCATTGGAATTATGCAATAGTAGTTTAGCAAAAATATCTATTCAATTTCTGAAATAGTTATGGTTTATTTTGTCTTAGTTTTACTTCATTTTCTTAGGAAACTGTGGACTGTAACAAAAATTGGTAATCTTGCCTCATGAAGTAATCAGTGCTAGTTAGTATATGGAAAGATACTCGTTTTTAAATGTCTTCATTTTTTTTCCATATTTATTTTTCTTTTTTATTTCTTTTACATTTTTTGAGGAAAGTGTGAATCTATATCTATATCTACATCTATAGATAGATATGCTTAAAATTGTAATCTTTATTGTTTTCAAATTAGTTAACAATATGTGGATATTGCATGTGTTCTTTACATTTTAAATTATTTATATTCATAGTTAAAATATGTAGTACTTCTAAATATGTATATTTTTATTTTTACCTTTGCTCTTTGGATTAGGCTTTGTAAAAAAATATATGCATTATATAAAAACAAAAATTTTTAAATTCAAAGACGCTATCTTTATTCTTTTTTAATAAAATTATATCTGTATATCATTTAACATTGCTCAATTCTACTTCAATTACATTTGCTTAATTCTAATATTAAAACTAAGTTTAATTTTAGTTTTGATTACTATTTTTGTTTAACAATAAAAATGACTGAAAACTGCATTTTTCTCTGAATACAGCTGTGGGAAAAATCCAAACTTTGGCAATTTTCACTCTTCTTATTATAACCTTACATACTGTAATTTACATTAGAATTTATACTAATAATTTGAATCTTAGTTTATATACTATCATAGTTTCTTACTTAATAACAAAAACTATTAAGTATTACATATTTTTCTCTGAGAGTACATTTTTGGAAAAAAACCTATATATTTTGATGTTTTATCTCATTATTATTTATCTTTAAGAATTCTATAATTAATATTTGGATTTAACTCATTGATCCAGACATTAGATGGATTTTTCCCTCTAAATAATATTTTTATTTTCTCTATTCATACTTTTATTATTAATTTTGGTTTACATTACTTTTGATTTTGGAAACTGTCAACTTTATGTAAATATTCTATGGATACAGGAAAATTAACTCTGTGTCTTAGAGACAGTTTGATATATTTTTAATTAATAAAACAAATTTTTTAACTCATATGACCTAAATTCTTAGTATCTTTTGCTGCTTAATTTGTAAAGTACTAAACAAGTATGTAATCCTCAATATTAAACTACAGTTATCTTTTTCCCTATATTTGTTATCTATTTATGTATGTCTGTAGAGAAGTATATATGCATTGACTGATTGATTTGCTATTTTACCACCCAGTGGTTTCCAGTAGTAATAACTTCACTGTGGACTAACTGCTTCATAGAATTTTTCACTTGCGTGTGGCAGTACTGCAATTCTTGTTGTTCTTTTGTTTAATGTCTCATGAGATTTCTTATCTGTTCTTTAAACTTTACATTAGTGACTGAAATTTATATAAGTTTTCAAAGTGGCATATCAGCAAATTAGTGACATTTTCTTTACTGAGAAATAATAGAAAGATGATGTTAGGAGACTCTAAATTGAGTTTTCAGGGTTTTAGAGAACTCTGAAGACACATGTAGTTAGAAAGTAATAAATGATATTGGACCTGATTGCTGTTTAGCAGGGCTGCATGTATTCTCAATGTACATGACTTTATTCAAGCATTTGAAGAAAAGAGGCATGTCTTGTAATGCCACCA
The DNA here is from genome assembly GCA_028627145.1 of Eidolon dupreanum. Lineage (NCBI taxonomy): Eukaryota > Metazoa > Chordata > Mammalia > Chiroptera > Pteropodidae > Eidolon > Eidolon dupreanum. The sequence continues at coordinate 75,637,762 of CM053509.1, forward strand.
TAAGCAGGATCTAGGCCAGACATAGGAGGCTGCATGTACTTGATGCTAGGATACCTTCACAAGATAGACTCTGTAAATGGTAAATAAAAATTTAAATAAGAAAAGAAAAAAAAAAAGAATTGTCCTTGCTGCAGAAAGGGAAAAAGATTTCTTACCTTCCCTTTTTTAGAGCATTTACTTTAGAAACCTTGTAATTGTGAATTTTTTCTCTGTCCAACTGAGAGGTATAAACAGGTATAATTGTGCTTTGCTTTATTATGCTTCACAGGTTTTATTTATTTTTTTATTTTTTATTTTTTTTTAACAAATTGAAGGCAAGACACTCCACCAGCAAAAATATCACAAATCACTTTACTGCAATACTCTTTATTTAGGTGGTCTGGAATTGAATCCACAATATCTCTATAAATCTTTTAAAATGCTAAATAAAAGACTTTTATTAGCTTTATAATTGGAGAATGCTTTTGTCAAGGACCTGGGAGCCATCTTTTATAAATATAATTGTCTGGGAAGATAGCATCACCAGCTCTCCACACCCATGAGAATTTAATGTAGGTCATCTGGTTCCAGATTCTACCTACTTTTACAGAGATATGGGTAAGAAATTTTATTATTCCTTTGGGTACAGGCAATTAGCAAACACAAACGGTCAGCCCAATTGCCAGGTGAATTTAAGATGAACTGACAAATGTGCCATCAATTCTTCTTACTTGAAGACTAGTTATTACTTACTTTGAGAACATACATGTAACAGTTTGTATCTGGTTAAAAGAGTGAGATTTCTTCCTTTGTTTGCACACTTTAGTTGTTGTCCATGATGGACATTGCAACTGGTTTAAGGCTTTTTCAATAATAAAACTGTTTCTCTTCTGCTGTAGAGAGGTTTCCCGCATTGGCAGGTTTCATTTTTAATTATATTTCTCCAACAATTCTCAATCAGTCTTTACTGGGTAGTGATAGCAAGGTCAACAAATTTCAACCAGACACTTCTAGAGCCAGTTTAGTGTCTGGAAAATGGGCTGCAACAACTGGTTCAATTTCAGAGGCAAAGAGCCGCTAATTGGACTAGTTAGAGTTTACCCATTTGCCCATTTACCCATGATGTTCCACAGACCCGTGTGCGTAGAATATAATATGAGATTTTAGAGGATGAAATAGTCTAGTACTTTCTTCAAAGGTAGAAAAGAGGGTTAGCCTGTGGCTGTTGGCTCTAAGTAACTTTCCCTCCCCAAATTGATATAAATCTTTGTGCTTGAGGACATTAAACAGTAATGGTCTGTGCTTGTTCCTTGAGAAGTCATCCATTCTCTACTTTAAAGCCTTATGAGAAAATATTGCTTTGCAGTCAAACTCTGAGTTGCAATACCTACAAAATCTCCAAGTAAATTAGTTTATCCCATTTAAAAAGAAGACAAGACAGAAGATGTTGCGCTGCCATTGGAAAGAATACTTGGGAGAAAAGTACACACATAAATATTAAATATATTTTTAGGATCTGCCAGTCTTTACCCCTGCTTAGCCAAAAGTGAAGAAAAATGTCTTTCTAGATGAGCACTAAGAAAGAAAAACATGTTTTACACTTTGGAGGTATGTGCATAGTGAGGAGCTTTAAGAACTGGAAGCAAGACATGCAAATAGAGAAGACACATCACTAGGGTTCAGTAGAGAGCAGTGATATTCCAGCTGCAGCCTAGGTTTAGGTGGGAATACAAGAATGAGCATAATGTAATATAAGACCTTTACACTCTAATCCTGCTTACTATGAACTGAGTCTCTTTTCTCTGAAGGCTGGAGTTTCTAACACCTGGAAGACAGACCCTTTTCACAAACTTTAGAGAGCAGAACTATACAACATTACAGCATAAAACTCTACACATAGGCCCTTTTTAGTTCTGAGAAATATAGGTAGAGCCCACTATACGCAATGTGCCTTTCGTGATGGTATCATCAAAGCTAAACATCAGTGGATTCCAAATGACTTGATTTTTTTTTTTTTTATCCTGGCATCAGTATAAATTTCTGTTTAGAGATTTCCAGCTCCATCATGTGTGTCTTAAATTGCTGTCAGTTGTCTCCTTCTAAGCATATTGCAATATTTCCGTAAATATCTTAACCTGGCTTTACCAGACAAAGCAGCAGCAATATTCTAATACAAAACACCCCAAGGGCTAAGCATAAAAGTAAGAGGATGTAGAAATTCCTTATCTCTTTTTCTTGTCAGTTTTATCAGGCCAGCAGGCAATATTCATTGTAGGTCCATTATTTCTCATCTGCATCTGAAAGTGTACCAGAGCATTCTGAATAGAATTAAGGTCATTCTGTCAGTGACTCAATTGAATTGCAGTGCACATCATTTTTATCTTAGTATAGCAAGCATTTTTAAAAAATACTTCACAATGTGGTTACAAGTAGTGGGAAATTAGAATTGAACATAGGCATATTTTTCAGAGAGATAAAATGAAAAGAAATGTGGATTGAATTCTCTTAAGGGTCAGTGTGGGAAACTTTCCTGTTTCTAATCAATGTAAAGGGTCTGGATCATGAAACCAGTTATAATTCTATTAAATAAACTGATTAGAAAAAAAAAGAAAAACCTGGGAAAGCTGTGTGTGCTCAATGTGAAGCAGAGAAAACTATAAATGATTTTGACCTACTACGTAATTTTGCTACAGCATGCACAGCAATTTATTATTCATATGTATATTATAATAAGACAAAATTGTGCAAATAGGTAACAAGAAAATAGGCACAAAAAAAGCAGACAACTCCAGATTATTTTAAAACACACTTGTTGACCTACTAAGGCCTGTGTGACAAATATGGCGAGCTACTTGTTTTTGTAAATAAAGTTTTATTGGAATTCAGCTACGCTCATTTTTCAGACATCATCTGAAATACTGTAGTGCCCACAAAGACTAAAGAATTTACTATCTGGTCGTATTAAAGAAAATTGCCAGCTTTTGCCATAGAGGATATTTTAATACATATAGATCAAGAAATTTAGTAATACTTAAGTTCTAAGTTCTGAATATTTGCTTAATTAAATAATACCCATATGCTAAGAACTCCTTGAGTATGGCACAAAACTTTCATAGGTGCTGAACACGTGTACTGATTTTGTTCTGAATTATACTAAAATTTAATTATCTGAATAAGAAAATACAGCCTGCCAAAGCCATTTTAAAACAGGAATTATATGATATATTTTAGAATAAGTTAATAAAGAATTGATACTATAATTGTAGAAGTAACACATGCACATGTTAAAATATTCAAACAACAAAGAAAGTAAAATTAAAAGTAAAATTTTTCCCTTCTCTCTTAGAAATCCACTCCCTAAAGTAACTATTGTTAATTTACTATATGCAAGAAATAGTTATTTTTATAGCTATACATTGTAATAACTTTAAATATACTTATTTCTAAATTTATTTACTATTAATGTAAATAGTTTCTATTCTCCTTTTTTTCAAAATGGTTCTATAATAGATTTATTCTTTTTTTATACCCTACTCCACTTTCTCTTTTACTGCATGTTACTTGTATTTGTTTTATACATTTTTAGTTATTTATACATATTTAAACAGGTTTGTTGAGACATAGTTGATGTATAGTATTTTGCTTTTAGGTTGGTGATAAAATTGAGAATCAACAAATAGAATTAAATATTATAATTATGTAAATATTTTTCACTGAAGAATAATATTTCTGGCATCAGGATCCAGCTATCAAAACCAATTCTAAAATATACTTAGTAGCTTCTGGTTTTTTAATCCTAGATTCTCAAAATTGGTCTCCTTTTCTAGTTTTTTAAAACTTTGTTTTTGAATAATTGGAAATTCATATAGATCTACACATATTTTTAATTTGCTTTCAAACTTTATATAAAGATTGACCAGGCAAAAATTATGGTTTTAATATAATTTTCTGTTAGAAATCGTATTCAATTCTGCTGAATACAATTCTGTTGCTAATTTGAATATTATTCTTTTAGGAAATTTTGTTTTTCTCATTAATAATGTTATTTTCTCTTAATTGTTAGAATTAAAATTTCATAGCATTTTATCTAAATGTGGTGCTTTGGTCACTTATCCTGCTTGGTCTATGTGGACCCGTTCATCAATCTTTTTTTTCTAACTTTGAGAACTTTCTTCTCATAAATCCTCCCCTGAGTTTGCTGAAAGTATTCTTAAGGCAGATGTTAGACTCAAAGTTGGACTCCATGAATCTTAGTTTTTATCTTGTATTTTTCATTTGTACCTTTATGAGGAGATCTTTGATATTACTATTGTATCACCAACTTGTTTCACATTTGTGACCATTTTATTAATTTCTTATATGTTTTGTTCTCTGACTACTGTTTTTTGGTAGTAGTCTGGGCTTATTTTATAGACACATTATCCTCTTAAATACCTCTAACATGAGTAATATGAATTATTAAGAGTTCATTTATCTTTCTTATCTTGAGTGTTAGGTCTGTTCATATTAATCTTTTTCTCTTTTGAAATATTCAAATAACTATGTTGATTAATAGAAGTGGCTGGTACTGCTTCATCTAGAAAAGATTAGGATTGATTTCTCAACAGGCCTTCTTAAATTAGGTGGGTGACTGCAGATTAGCATAAGTAAGCAGGTGATGGTAAGTAGTTGGATTGTTTCAGGCATTTGGTGGAAAACATACAAGCAGGTTTTTTTCCTCTCCCATAGTTGCCAAAATAAGGAATGCTTTTACTTTGGCAGCAGAGATATTTAAAGTTTTTACTCTTGGATAGAGCTATATTGTCTTCCTTCTTTCTACTGTATTTCCTTCCTTTTCCCAAATATACAAAGCAGGAATCTCCAGTAGGTTTCTCATATCCTCTAGAAAAAATTCTCTGAGGCCTGGTGTGGGCAGTTGAAAGAAGGAATAGCTTGAGTGACTCGAATTTTTGTGCTCAGCTCTTCAGTTATTTATGTTCCTATTTGATCAGTGATGCACCACTGCTCTTCAGTGTTTTGACTCTGACCTCGAAGCATCTTCTAGAGATTTCTGGAAAGAATTTATATTAGACTGTGATCACCTCTGTGGTTGCATCTCTAAGATACCAACCCATTTTATCTTTACAGCAACCTTTGATACTGGTACTACCATTGTCCTTATTTTAAAACTGTAGATTAAGACACTATGCACCTGATTGGTCATACAGCAAATAAAGAACAGAGACATGGCTTGATATACTGGTGCATTCTATGAAGTAAGTGCATATAAGTGTTTACTATTATTATCAAATTGATCTAAGACATGCCATTCTTAGTTAGAAATTATGAAATTTTTATAAGTATCATTTATACATAAGTATTTTATAAAAAAGATTGTATCAATAGAGACCGTTTCTTATGTCTACAGTCTTCATTGTACATGCTGAACAGTACAATATGGCAACCACTAGCTACGTATGCCTATTTACATGTATATTTGATTTAATTAAAATTAAATGAAATTAAAAGCTCATTTTTGATTAGGAGAGATCTTTTTGCCACACATTTTGCTCAGTCTGGGCCTGGTTAGTGTGGATACCAGAAAGAGTGAACAAGAGAGAAATGGGAACCACAAGGATGTTAGCGATAGACTCCTCATATCTTGCAGACTTACCCAGGACAGACTTACCCAGGACAGACTTAACTCTGAGTGGATTTTGTACTTATTATCTTTATCAGTGTCTTCTGATAATAGTCAGCTTTCTAGACCCAACACCAGACCTATGGAACTAAAATCACTAAGTGTGGGACTTGGGAATCTGTATTTTTAACCAGATTCCCTAGGCTTTCTATGGATGCTGGGTTTTGAAAGCAGTTAAACTAAGTGGATAACATTTAGATTTTGTCACTGTTCATGAGAATTTTGTGTGCCACTCACATTCTCAATATTTGTGTCATCATTTTTCAGGTAATTAGCTTTAGTTCTATCACAGTGATTAATATTAGCTATTAATTTATACCATTGTTTGAATGTTTGAAAAATAAAACAAATTATACATGTGTGATTACTGTTCATTTTATAAATTATTAATCTGTTTTGGCATATTATTAACTCAATAGATTTTTGTTCAAATGATAATGGTTATCTACTATTTATAATGGCATTAGTTCTGATTTTAGAAGACATCAGTGAATAATAATGTTATAAGAAAAATTAAGCAATTGTAGATATTGTCAAAATTTTGGAAAAGATAAACAATTCCTAATAGTTGAGTTCTCAAAAAAATTTTAAAAAGAATATTTATATCATTTAAGCTATGTTTGAATATTTTAAACATTTCATAGAGCCACTACAATTTAATTGATAGTTAAGTTATGAAACTTCATTTTCTGTCAATAGCTTGGAAGAAAATAATTAAGTTATATCCAAATACCTGCTATAGAACTACAACTTCTTTGTGAAAATTTGTAACTGTACAGTAACAGGGAAGGGTGGTAGTACTGAAAACTGTGCCAAATAAAACACTCAATACAAGATCCAAAGGGGGAAAAAAATCAAATACTTGTTAATATAGAGTATTTTGAATGATTTGTTTTTAAGAGTATAGTTTGTAGGAGAATGTTTTCAAGACCATTGGGTAAGTAAAAATTCTTAAATAGAACACAAAAATGGAAAAGCTGGAAAAGGATATATCAGAAATAAGATGTATTCATCGACAACATTAAGAAGGTGATTCTTAATTTCAAGCCATATAACCAGAAGTATATTTGAAAGATATATAAGCAATAAAGAGCTTAGAAAACATGAAGAACTTACATAAATCAAAAAGTAGAAACAAACCATCTCACAGAAATAGGCAAAATAATTCAATAGTCACTTCATGAAAAACAGATAGACGCCAATAGCCAATAAATATGTTCAACCCTTTAACCATCAAATAAATGCAAACTAAAACTACAGTGAAATAACACCACACACACAAATGGATAGCTAAAATCTAGACATACATGAATAAATACATAAAAAATTAAAACAGGCAATGGTCAATAGTGGCAAGAATGTGAAGCAATCGACAAACTCATATGCTAGAAGTAATACCATCAAGTGGTGCAAAATTCTACCAAGTTGTGATATTGTAAACTGGTTCAACTTTTTTGGAATGTTGTCACTGTTTTCTAAAACTGAATATATAACTGATTACTAAACCATTTCACTCCCAGACGTACAAAAGTGCACACATATATACCACACAACACATGCACAAGAATGTTAATGGCAACTTTATTTATAATAGCTTCATGTTGGAAACTATCCAGATTTCCATTAACTGTAAAATAAATTGTTATATATTTATGAAATGAGTACCCTGTAGCTATTAAAAATAAAAAAGGATAAATCTCACAAGTATAATACTGAGCAAAAGAAGCAAACACAAAATAGTATAATATTGTATGATCTCCTTTATATCAAGTTCAAAAATAGACAAAATTTGCATTTCAAAAGATGTCAGGATAATGGCTTCTTTGGGAAAAGAGGGCAATTGGGACAGTGCAAAAGGAGGTCCTCTGAGATACTTGTTTCTATTTGTTTAACTGGATAATGGGTTCATAATTTTATTTACTTTGTGGAGTTATTCAGCTATAGACTTATAATTTGTACTTTTCTTATGAAGATTATACTTCAATAAAAATTAAATAATTTAGCTTGTGATATTATTATTGTGCAGCTCAACAAATATAGTCCAGATGCAAAGAAGTTAATCAACAAATTTGACTGAAAGAATTTTAAACTTGTGGTACATTTAATGAAAATAATTTTCTCATTGCCTGACATGGTTCCACTTATACTAGTTTAAAACAACATAAAATAATGTTAAATAAAAAAGATAATAGTTTAGAAGAATCTCTAAATCCTGTCATTTAACTGATAGTGCAAAGTTCTTAGTAATATTGTGTGTGTATATTTTACTTTAGTAAAATATATTTCAATTCACAAAATGTTTATTGAAGTCTTAAATGTGCAAGAGGCACTGTGAGAAAGATAAAAATCAGATACAGACCTAACATTTATCTAGAAGAAAGAGCCATCTAAGTAGATATTTAAGGAACATTTACTTTTTTATATTTAATATATTTTCACACTTTGATATATAATTTAAATACTAGACTTAATGTAATCATTATTACGAGGTTCCAATGTCTGTGTCCTTTATATGTTTAAAGAAAAGGGAAATCTCTTTAATTTAAAGATGAAATTCATGGCAGAAATTTAAAAAATTGTATCAGTGTGAAAGCTACTGAAAAAGATTTTAAGGGACTGGGGAATGGCTGTACTTGTTACAGGAAACGATTAAGAGTAAGGGCGAGACAAGGGCTCTCCAGGAAAAGATGATTACTTGAGCTGAAAAGGAACTGTTATTTGGAAAACCGGGGTATTTCCAAATAACAGCTGGTCATACTCTTAGCTAGTTTTGTAAAATAAAAATCCAAAAGAAATGTAAGACAAGATTTAGAAGTTAGTGGGCTACTTTATGAAGTCTTTACTTTTTTAAATAGGGTGAATATTATGTATTTAATTGTTAGGCTCTCATAGAAGGATCTCTTTGAAAAGTTTTGGTTTGAGATAATTTGTTTATGAGTATTAAACTACTACTGATATTTTGTAAATTAAAAAGGAAGGCTTATAGTAAATTAACCTTTTAGGAAGTTATGATAATAATCTAGATGAGAATGAATAAGAAAATCACCCTGAATGATAAAAGCAGGAATAAAAAAAAGAAAAATCCAAAGGCTATTGTAGAATATCAGTCCTAGTTTTTTTTTTGCTTGTTTTTTTTAATTGAGGTGTAATTGACATACATTATATTAATTTTAGACATATGATGTAATGATTCGATATTTATGTTATGAAATGATCATCACAATAAAGATAGTTAACATTAGTTACCATCTACAGTTAACATTTATTTTCTTATGGTGAGACCTTTTAAGATCTACTCTCTTATCAACTATAAATATGTGATGCAGTATTATTAACCATAGTCACCATACTTTACATTATAGCCCTATGACTTATTCATTTTATAACTGGAAGTTTGCACCCCTGAACCCTTCACACATTTCTCCCAATCTTCACCCTGTACGTCTGGCAACCACCAATTTGTTCTCTGTAGCTCTGAGTTTTTTTTTCTTCTAGATTCTACATATAAATGAGATCAAATGGTATTTGTCTTTCTCTGTCTGACTTATTTCTCTTAGCATAATGCCCTAAGTCCAAGATCCATCTAAGTTGCTGCAAATAACAAAATTTCATTCCTTTTTTATGAATGAATAGTATTTTGTTATTGTGTGTGTGTGTGTGTGTGTGTGTGTGTGTATCTCACATTTTTATTGTCCATTTATCTATTGATGGACACTTAGGTTGTTTTCATATCTTGACTATTTTAAATAATGCTGCAGTAAACACTGGGTGCATATGTGTTTTCCAGTTAGTATTTTTATTTTTTTTGGAAAAATACGCAGAGGTCCTAGTGTTTGATTGAACATCAGAGAAGAGAAACTGAAGTTTAAAATAACTTCAGAGTTTGAGGTGTATGTGAGTAGGTATGAAGTAGTGAAAAGGATAGACCTAGCCAAATCAACAAATGGATTTTTTTCTTCATGTTCATAGAAACTTGTCAATGAATAAATAGAGATTAGAAGGTAGATGGAATTAAGTGTAGAGAAGGGTAAAGGGGAAAGATTTTCTTTTTTTGAGTTAAATAAGTGCTTTATTTTTCTTGTATCACAATTTTTAAAACATTTTTTATATTTCAAATGTTTTATATTTTATTTTGTTGAGAAGCAAGTTAATATTTGGTATTGTTTTCAAATACTTTTCCAAATATAATTTTTGCTGGTGTTATAATTGATATATATTTTTGTGAAGATGGGGTTTGTTAAGTCTAAGAGAATGTGAAGACTTTTGTATTGCTTGAGTTATTTAAATTTAAATTATTTAATTATTTTTTTAAAAATTTACTTTAAATATCAATGTGTCCAAATATGATTGCTCTTGTTTTTCTTTTCATGTAAATTTTTTTATGTTATCGCATTTATATCATCTCATTTTCGAGGTAAATCCTTCTTACCCATTTCTGTGTTGAGAGCTATTCATCATCCAGTTCTGGAAATAAGGTCTAATGTTAACCAGGTCAGTTTGTTGTACTTTTGATTTTCCTCTCTATTTTAGATCCTTTCCTTTGGATGTCAAACAAGCTTATTATTTTCCAAAGTCTCAAACTGCTAGACCTTGGCTTGCCACATTTCTGTGCATTTAGTGAAAAATTCTCTAAAGATCAGAATTTATATAATTTTACTTTCTTATTATTTTCTTACTCTTTAAAATTTTGTAATATGACTTAATGAAATTGTACTCTCAAATCATTAAAGTTATTTTAGTCTTCAAATGGAAGATCTATAATCCTTCCTTCTTTGACTTTCTTCAACATTTATACCTGTTGATTTCTCTTTCTTGAAAATCAGTTTCATGTAGCCTCAGATCTTCTCCATGCTCTTTGATGATTCTCTTATTTCATATTCCACGTTGGGCCTTCTCTTTATATAATCTTCCACTGATAGTTAAGCCACCTCCACTATCATTTTGTGTGACACTGTGACACAGTTTTTTTTTTCCTATTACATTCCAAGATGAATGCAAATCTGCATTTGTATTAACAGCTTTCTGTGAATAACATGCTCACTTTTCAAACTTAGTAAATTCATAAACAAACTTATTTTCTTTTCAATATCTGATATTTCTCTAGCTTATTTCTGTTCTTTAAGTCACACTGCTACTTGTTTTGCTCTACTTGTTTATTTTTTTTCCAAAACATTTTGAGATCATTATGTATTAAAGAGTTAGTGGGAGAGACAGACATGTAAATAAATTCTCAGATAGAATGAAAGCAGATTAGAGTTGGAGTTGGAGACTATGGCCAGGTGATTACAGGACTTCTGAGAAACTCTGTGGCATGTAGCAGAACTCCATCAACTGGAAGAATGGAACATCTTTAGTGCCTTATTGGATAAGGCTTGCTCTACTTGTTAACTCTTTCAGACCTCCGAGTTGTAAGCATCTGAGCCCCAAGGGATTCTGCAGTTATCTGACTTCTTCTATATCTCTCAGAAATCTCTGGGCAGAGAGAAAAAGGCTCACTGTAGGCAGCCAAAGCAGACACATTTGAGTTAAACTTAACAAAAAGCTAGCCTATGCTGGTCAAAAATACTTAGAGCTAGTTGCTGTGGTCATTGCCAAAATAAGAGATGAGTGGAGAGAATGTAAAGCACTGTGTAGAAAATGTCTCACTCACTGTAATTATCCTACACTTTCACAGACCAGATTACTTTCCCACTTGCATATTTTGATCAAACTGATCTCTAATTTCAGGAGCCCCTTATCCCAGTTCTGCCTATCCTAATCCCACCTATCCTTTAATTCTCAGCTCATATTATCTGTTGTTGATTTTACCCCATTAATAGAAAGCTATTTCTTCCCTTGATTTTTATATCCCAATACAGGAATCTCTGGTTGCTCTAATGAAGTGAAGTTTTGTTAAAAACAAGAATATTTTTCTCTTTGAAGGGTTTGATTCTATCCTAGCTAGTGAATTTGAAAAAGTTTGTCACAAAATATTATGTTTGTGACCAGTTATTATTACCATTTGAGCCTCAATTGTCTCATCTATGTAACATGGGTTAATATCTATTTACTGAATTATTTCAAGGTTTAAATAATAAACTATAAGTAATGTGCTTACACAGAATAAATGTTCTCTAAAATTTCTCTTTCCACTAGCAAGACCACCAGACTAGGCAATTGATCATTTTTTTTTCTTTATGTTACTGTGAAGTAATTCATCGCAAATTTAGTTGTTCACAGCTAAGCAATGTTTTGCTCTCCAGTGAGGATGACATTTTATTTCCACTTGACCTGAGTCCCTGATTACCACAGAGATCATATTGTAACCACTGCGGGAAAGGGTTGTATAGCTTTGGGATGAAGCTGATGCTGAGGCAGACAGCAGAGAGCAGAATAACCCCACTGACTGTCCTGCTTCTGGAGCCTGCTCTATCTCTCAACTTCTAATGTGAAATTTGTCAGGTCTGTTTGAGTTGGGTTTTCGTCCTCGCTGTTTAAAGTATCTAAAATGATACATATTTTAATTTAGTTTTACTGATGTCTTTCCATTTATTTTAGGCTCTGCCTCTGTCCCCTCCATTAAAGCAGGTGTTGGCAAATAATAAACTTCAGGAAGCATAAAAAGCCTCAGAGAGACATGACCCAAGGTTCAGGGTGGGACAACTTGGGGCCCTTCCACTGTGCACAGCATTTGTTCTGCTTTCAGTGCTGCCCACAGCACCTGAAGCTTTACATCCCTGGAGGCTACTGCCCATATGTTCACCTTTATTACCAACCTGCAGTTTCCAGGCATCTGCTAAATTACAATTCTGTGTGCTCAAAGGTGATTTCATTTGTGTAAAATAAAGAGACTCTTTGCCCCTCATTAAGTTAGAATGCCATTTCATCAAAGTGTAGAGTTTGCGTATAGGTATATTAAAAGAATCTAAGAGCGAGAGGATTAGAAGCTTATGTGTGCAGTTAGAAGGTGAGGAATCAGGTTGTGTTCATGTGTGCTTATTGTTCTTTTTCAAAACAATAAAGCGATTCTCTTCTCAAGGAGGAAAGGAAGTTTCAATAATGTAGAATTAGCTTTGCTTCTGTCTAGAGCCCATATGTCTTCTTAACCCCAAGGAATATATCACGAAGTATGTAGGAGAATGTTGGCAACATATAAAATGCTATAAAGGCCACAGAGCTACAGATGGTCTCCAATCCTACGCAAGCTGATTCTTCACGCTAGCTTCCTTTCTGCAAAGCTTCTAGCTTGTTCTATAGCGATACCTGATTAGATAGCAGTGCCTGCAACATTCTTGGCTGTCCTTTTTTTCTTTGGTTAACTTCTCTTGTCAGTGCAGTTGAGTTATCAAATGGCATAAGTGTTATGTCAATAGCATTTCAATGTAAAACATTAGCCATGCAAAGACTAAGGCAAATTGTTTTCCAACTAACTGCTGGCAGCCTGCTCTTATAGATTAAGACCAGGTCTCTTCACAAAGCACTGAAGCAGCAAATTTAAAAGGAGGCAAATAGAACATAGGCTATTCGGCATCAGAGATAAAACAGTTCATTACCTGGTTAATGTTTGCATTTTCCTGGTTTAAAGCAAGCATAAAATTACAGTTAACAAAATGACACTTAATAGGCACTGGACATTTCAAGAGAAATGTAGGTTTTAAAGATGTTTCTCTTCTATTCCTAGAAAAATTACAGGGAACGGGAGAGAAATTTTGAGGTACAAATCTCCAAAGCAGAAAATATAGGGGAAATAACTAGAGTCTAGCCCCAAATCTATGAATTGTTAATTATGGACATCTGGGAAAGCCACTTTCTTCCTCACAGGAAGTTATTTTTCAACTTTATTATACAGAAATTAAAACAGCTATCTCTCTATTGCACAGGTTGTGGCAAAATTGAAATTAAGTCACATCTGTAAAAGTGCATTAAAATCTCTAAAGCATAATAGCAAAATTTAAGCCACTCTTTTATCATGAAGATCTGCTACATTACCTTGAGTTTGCAATCTCGGTGTAAGAACCTGAGAGCAACAAAGACATAGAACATGCAGCTGAGACTGAGACAGTGATGATTTACAAATACATTATATTTAATGTAACTCAGCCTCTCAGAGTGAAGAAGCACTTTAGAAACTATCTAGTCCATCTATAGTTAGAGTCCTGTACCTCTCTGTGAAGGAATTTTTCTGCCTGTATTTGGACACATCCTGTGATAAGTAGTTCAGTACTTATTTGAGTTGAATCTCTGTTCTTTGAAGTGAACTGTATCATGCTATAGGTAAAGCACAGGTTTTTTTTTTTTGGTTTGTTTTGTTTTTTAAGAAGGTGCAAGACCTTGCTTTGCCACTTGTTTTCCTAATACTAGGCAAGTTGGTCTCAGTTTCAGTTGCCTCATTTATAAAGGTGTAATAATAATGTTAAACATGTCGTAGGGTTTTTATGACTACTCAAGTCCTTTACAGATGCTAGTGATTATTCTGAACTGAGAATTTATTATCTTACTAGGTATATTATTTATTGACTCATGTGCAGTGATGATGTAGTGCTAAAGATGATATGTGCCATTAAGTATCTTTCAGAAATGTACCATTCATAAATGTTATCTTGAAAAAGAAGGTTATTCCACTTACACTGAGAGAAATGAGGGATTATAAGTGAACTCTGAAATTCCCTTAACATAGCTTTAAATGCCACTGTGTATTTTCTTTAAAACATAATACAACAACCAAGAAAAAAAGGTGTTCAAACATCAATATTTGTCAGTAATTCATAGACTAGAGTGAAGGCCAGTAATCCTACTTTCAAAAAGGGAATGGTAAAGTTGTTTGATGAGACTAGACACAGGCAACAGTGAAACCAAAATTGTAATGTGTGGACAATTTATCCTGCTATGCTTCCACCTGTCTCTTGCATTTCTCTTGATTCCCAGTGTTAGTCAGGGTTCTTACCTTCCCACGCCCTTTTTTGTATCCACAATAAGCAAGGAACTTCTGTTTGTTAGTAGAGGCCTCAACTAATTTAATGGAAGTCAACAATAACAAAAAGATATTTATTATTCTCCCTACCATTCATGCCTGCACACAGACCCTTTGCAGCATCGGCAAGCACTTTAACCTAGCCTTGGCCAGTTAGAAATAATCATTCAAAATTTTGAATTAGAAACTTCTGATGCAAAGAAACAAAAACACTAGCAAATTTATTCTTGTCATGCCATTAATGAAGATTGTAACACTCAACTACATGTCCACAAATAGTTCCCTTATTTCATCCATTACAAGGATTTTCACTAAATATATATGTAATTTCGCTGTTTAATGATTTATATATATTTTACCACATTCTAATATTTTTTCTACTATGAGATTTCCTGTTTTATTTTTTAGATATAAGTATTACTTCACTTTTACAAATGGTTTTACAAATTTTCCATCTTGAAAAAAAGAATTAAGCTCACCCCTACATACTTCCACAAAGTTTGTTTATCAGTATTCACCTGTTAATTAACACAGTGCTTAGCAGGGTATGCATGATTAGCCAAAGGGCCCGAACTGATGTAATAATTGACCTTGTCTCTCTGGGATCCCTAGCATTATTTTAGATGCTCAGTACGTTAAGGTCCTATTTTTAATTCTCAGCTTGTGGGAAAAGACATGTGTCTTAAGTCGTAATGCTTGAAATTCACCTGATTCTAAGAACTGAGTTTCTTTACAAATTCATAGGCCTTGAAAGAGTGATCAGATATTCTTGAGGAAAGTCTTTCTTATACCATTAAAGATCCATACTGTGAATCATTTCCCAAAGACTGCTATTGTCTCAGTTTCTGCATATGAGATGTATATACATACATACATATACAATAAATTCTTACTAAATACTATTTTATTTTAATTTTGATGGTATTTAATTTTGCTATTTCTGGATTTTTGAAAAATATATATATATATTATCGGGGAAAGGCAAAATAAGTATTATTCCATTGGTTGCATATGTGAATAAAGTAAAGAATGAAGGTAAATAAAGTAAGGTTGTAAAATTCTAGAAAAATTCCTAGATTTACTCTTTTATAAAATAATAAGTGAAAAAGTAGTAGCACATTACTGAGGGAATGGCAGAGATTAGTGTAATCATCAAAGGCTTGAAAGATTTAGATGTGATTATTTGTATCACATAGACATTTAATTCTCCAGTTTGCTGATTATAGAAGATAAATGAGACATGGAGAATGATGATGAATTGTTTTAAGCCTAATCTGTTGGTGACTTTCATTACGGACCTTATATTCTTGTGGTATTCTTGCTGGAACAAATCAATATTGTCTTACATACCTGATTTGAAATCGTTGATCTCACCAATTTTTCTCTATACTAGGTAGACTTGAACTTTAAAAGTAATTTGTTTTCATCCAATAGGTGAATAAGGCACCTTCACCATCATGTTTTGGAGCACAACTACCACTTATTTCTGTGCCACAATTTAGTTTGTAGTGGCATTGAAAATCCCACTATCCCATGACAAGACATTAAGTTGGTTCACTATTTTAATAATATACTGATCATGGGAACTGGAGAATAAGAAGTAATAGGAATAAAGTTGCCTTGGTTAGACTTATTTCAGTAAAGTGTCTGCTGATCACTATGAGAGTGTCACCACTAAAGTGAATGACCAGTTCTTTTTCTAAGAAATATAAATAACATTATGTTTATATCTTTTATTTTATGTGCAACACATATTAGGTTTGAGGATGTTGCTCATAGTAATTGACCTAGTGTCCTAAAATGCTGCTAGCTTTAATGGATCTAGGCTGCATTATATTCTATGCCAATTTATCCATTATGACCCACTGGATCTTTTGGTAGTTGAAAGCTCTTTGGCCGACTGTAGCGTTGTAGAGAATCTGTAGCAAACACAATAGGACAAATCACATCAGAATGTCCCTGTGTTTTGAAATGATTCCAAAATTTCTTGAGTAAATAACCATCTTGCTCCTCAGAAATATGCCTTCGCTACTCCTGCCACCTCACATATTCTAAAGAGTTAACTATAGGACAGCAGATAAATTTGTGGCTCATCATGTTATAGTATTCACCTAGTCATATAAACTTGGTTACAACAAGTATAACTACCGTAGGGCTTTAGTATGTGTAAGTAGTTTGTGTAAGCAGGCTCTTCTGTTTGGCCATGCTTCTGGCTCTCCCTCAGTGCTCAGCTGTGGTTTCATGGTACTCCCTTGGACCATTTGAGATGAGGGGAGAAACTGAGTCTGAATCACAGATGACTCTGTGTGATACATTGGCACCAGCCACAAGTGGCTCTAAAGAATAATGGAAATAAAAAGCTACACTGAAAGCAGACCTCTGAGCATTACATCTCACTGTTCATCTTGCTTTAATAGAATGACTTCAGAATTTAACTGCAAGTCAGATGAACCAATGTGAGCTATCCCAAATTTAATTAGAATATATTAATCATTCTTATTGATAGTAGATATATGAAAAAATGTAATATTTCATGACATTCAATGGCCTTTGTCTTCATGTTGAATATAAATTTTACCATCATTCCTTTAAGGATCATTAAGAATAAATGGGTAAATACAGGCATACATTTAAAAATAACAGATAATAAAATTCCATCCTACTAATCAACATAGGTAGGAGTTATATGTGTCCCTGATTAATCACCCTTTGACTGTTGTACCCAAAGACATAATTATTGAAAAAATGACTTATTGAAAATATTTAGTATGCATGTCTGCAGCTCCAGGTCTCATCCTCGATTGAAACTTGATTGTAAATAATGTCTGTTAACTGGGATGATGCCTGTCTTCTTCCTGGATGGGCAAACTCATTTAAATAGGATGTGTTATAAAATACTGGAAGGTGAAGGTGTTTCTTTAATATTGTAAAATGGAAGCAAACTCTCTAGAAAGTGATTTTTAAAATTTACTATACTCGAAAACAGATGAAAACTGATGTTCTGGATGTATATAATAGCCTAAAGAACTCCTTTTTAATATCTGTAACTTTAACAAATTGAAAATTAATTGTTTAAACCCAAAACATACTTATTTGAAAATAATGCTAACTTTAGGTTGGTATCTATGCATCTAATGATTTTGGTGGGTTGATGATAGAAGTAGAAGGAATAAGATTTGAGCACTAATAACACAGAAGTTTGGGCCTAAAGTGAGTATGTATATATTTCAGGTAAATGCATTTAAAGTTCCCCATTCTAGTAAGGGATCTTATACTCTAATGCAGGTGTTGGCTGTCTACATATAGCCTGAAGATGAAATCTGATCCACTTCTTGTTTTTATATGACTGGGAAAAAAAGACTGTCTTATGACATGTAAAAATTATATAAAACTCAAATTTCAGTGTTTAAACATAAAGTTTTATTAGCCCGTAGCCATATCCATTCATTTATGTATCATCTATGTCTGTTTTTGCACTATAAAGGCAATCGAGTAGTTGTGACAGAGACTTTATGGCCTTCAAAATCAAAATACTTTCTCTCTGAGCTTTATAAAAAAAAAATTTTGAAGAAAAAAATAGCAGTTTGTAAGCATACATGTTAAAAAAAAAAGAAAAAAAAAAGAAAAAAGAAAGAAAAAGTAAAAGAAAAAGTTTGCTCTCACCCCTGACCTATTGAATAAGATGACATGTTCCATGGGTTTCATTTTTTTACTGTGCATTCTCCAAAGGAATAGAAAATTATTCTGGATTTGCATGTGTTTCCTCCAGCACAGAAGTCTTTGTGCTTAATATGCACATAGTCAATTGTAACAGGACCAGCAGCAGCCTTGTCCAGGTTTCAAGAACAGCACTGGCAGTGGGTCCAGCAGCCTGTGTGCTGCCAGTGTCCTGTGATGAGTGATGGTAGCAGTAGCAGCAAAACCTTCAGCTTGAGGTCTAGCTGACTAATCTCTTATTTTGCCTGAACCTTCCCAGAGGTCTTCTGCTTTCCCAGAGATTATGTGAACTATCCAGTATTTTTTAAAATTCTTCCCTTTCTGATTACTTCGAACAACTAGTTACTTGAAACTAAAACTCTGACAGGTACAAACCAAAAACATAAGTAAGCAAACAAAATAAGATCAAGAATATACAAAGATGGTAAAGCAGATTAAGTAGTTGTACACAATGCTCTCTGAGTCATATATGAAGAAGCCAGCATCTAAGGTTGCATACTCAAAAGACATTAGAATTAGAGAAAAATTAAGGTGCCTCACCATGTTTCGAGAAATATGAAATGTAGAGGAATTAGCCAAAATTGAGGAATAAAGTTGAGCAACTTGCAAAATAAAGCAAATTTAAACAGCAATAAAATGAAGATAGTTTTATAAATGTTTGCTACATTTTTATTTTCCGTTTAAAAAGATATAGTTCTAAACAGTGATTGAATGTGAAAGAATCAGTGTCAGTGAGTAGTTCTATCAATGTCACAGGATGAGAGACCAAGAAATGACTGGCAGGAAGGGAAGGAATGGAGGAACTTACACTCTCTCTATAACTTCTAAATTCTCCTGACTCAGACAAATCACTATCCTCTCAGTATTGTTTCCTCATCTGCAAATCTAGGATAAATTCAACCTCTTTTTTGGGTTAATTATGATGACTGAATGAGTCTGGTTAAGAGCATGAATTCATATCAAACAGTCTAGGGATTAAGTTTCCCCCATCCTGAAATTTACTATTGGCAAATTTAGGCAAGTTACATTTCCTTTCTAAATTGATTTTCCTCCTCTTTAAGTGAGACTAAAATAGTATCTACTACATAAATCTTTGTGAGGAATTAAATAAGAGAATGTGTTTTAGTTCTTGGCAGAGTGCTACACATAAAAAATACCCCACAAATGATAGATGAAAGGAAAAAGGTATAATGGTTTGTTTGGAGTGGTCAAATAAGGAATAAGTGAGGTAAATCCCCAATTTGCCATCACTGTTCACCTTTGAATCATAATAAAATGCCCTTGAGATCTGGGCATGTTCCTTCTAGATAGGTGAGGCTGACAATAGATAACATCAAATGATCCTTTTTAGACCACGCATTGGCATCTTTCAAATCAGGCCTCCATATTTGTTGCTATTTTGAAGTGGGGACTCATGCAGTCTAAACAAACCCATATGTTATGGAAGGCCATTCTGTGTCCAGAACTGAGTCTTCTCATAGCATTTCCCAGCCCTATTCCCTTGCTAAGCAGTACAGACTGATTCTCACTGGCCTGTCTAGTCTACAGGATTACATAGATCTCCGGACTGAGTTTTCATTGGCTTATTTATTCTTGAGAACTTTTTTTAGAAACATAAGTGTATTCATTGTGGCTCACAGCTTATCTTATTTAGTGAAGAAAGAGTCTAATAACATTGTAAAATGAAATTTTGCAGTCAGCAGTTGTCTAGTGGTATATGAAAAAGTTTCTATCTGCTTCCTTATCACAATACTTAACATGTATACATAAACATCTATTATTTTGTCTTTATTTCTTGGTTCAAAAAGTCACAAAAAATGTTATGAATGTTTTTAAAAAACAATGAACAGTTAAGACTGAATGTTTCACAAATCTCGTATTTTGGAATTAGAAGTAACAAATGATAACACATTTTGGACATTTTAGTACGACTATGCCTAAGTACATGAGATCAAACTATTTAGTCAATTTAATTTAGTTAAATTCATTTTAAGAACCTAGAAATATTGGCTCTGTCATTTCTCAGAAGTTTTTCAGAAGCTGTAATAGATCAAAATGACATACTTTTAAGTGTTCTCATAATTATCTTCTTATCATAGATACTGGGTTCAGAATAAATGTATAACTTTAAACCAAGTTTTCAAATTCTGGGCTTATCTATTTATAATGACCTGCTTTTCCTGAAAAGAAGAT
This sequence comes from Eidolon dupreanum, assembly GCA_028627145.1. Classification (NCBI taxonomy): domain Eukaryota; kingdom Metazoa; phylum Chordata; class Mammalia; order Chiroptera; family Pteropodidae; genus Eidolon; species Eidolon dupreanum. The sequence continues at coordinate 75,658,281 of CM053509.1, forward strand.
TTGAAGCCTATCTAAAACTGTCTTCAATAAACTTGCAATTGCTACCACAAAATTTTTGCATCCACTGAACATACTGATGGACACCAAATCTGGGAATACCTAAATCTAATCCTTTTTATTAGTTAAATTAAGTTGTCTTTATGTTGTCTCTTCTCCAAAAGCTTGTCTGATAGAAAGAATGGAGATTTATAATAACCAGTTTTTTTCAGTTTTATAATAACCAGAAATGCCATATTGACTAAAGATATTAAATTTACATGTGGTTTAAGATTGGGGTAAAAAATTATAATTTATTCTAAACTTTTAGTATAAATAAAGGTTTTTATTTTCAATCTCATTGGTTTTGTTCAAACTTGTAATTATGTAAAGACGTTATTGAAAATAATTACTCTTTTCTCTTTGCCTTTTCTTTTTTTAAAGTATTGTTGACATACAATATTATATTAGTTTCAGATGTACAACATATTGATTTAACATTTATATAACTTATGATGTGGTCACAGTAACCAACTGTCACCATACGAAGCAATAATGATATTATTGACTATTTTCGCTATGCTGTCTATATTTTACATTCCCATGACATATTTATTTTATAACTGGAAGTTTTTACCATTTATTACCCTTTTTTTCTTTCATCTATCTCATGACCCCTCTTCCTTCTGTCAAATACCAGTTTATTCTCTGTATCTATGAATCTGTTTCTGTTATATTTATTTGTTTCTTTGTTTTAGATTCTACATATAAGTAAAATCATATGGTATTTGTCTTCCTCTGTCTGACTTCTTTCACTTAACATAATACCCTCTAGACTGATCTATGTTGTTGAAAATGGCAAGATTTTATTCTTTTATATGGCTGAAGAATATTTCATTGTGTATATATAACACATCTTCCTTATCTATTCATCTATCTGTGTCAGTTTGATTTCATATTTTGGCTATTGTAATTAATGCTTCAATGAACAGAAGGATGCATCTATCTTTTTGGATTAGTATTTTTATTTTCTTCAAATAAATATCCAGAAGTGGAATTGCTGGGTCCTCTGGTACTTATTAGTCTTAACAGCCAATTAAACTAATTATTAACCTCTTAAAAAACAAGCATTAGGCCAGTATTAAAAAAATCTTTCTTCTGAAAAATAAATTAATTTAATAATGAGTAAGAGAATATTAATTTAATTCTTTGTCATAGAAAATAAAGGATCAGATAACAGTAACAGTAAAGAACTCTCTAAAGTGGATAAAATTAAATCATAGAGTGAAGGAACTTAGATTGAGAAATAAAATACTCAAGAAAATAAAGGCGTGTGTACAACAAATATTTATTTTTCCTTCTACTAATTTGATAAATGAGAAATTGTTACTGGAGAAATTGCTTTACATGTCTAATTAAATAGCTCAACACTTCCCTTTGAAATACCATTTTGAAAACTTGAGATATTGATATATTTACAAGATGGTCTTGAAGTTTTCCTACTCAATAAAGTATAGCACTTACATATCTAAACAAAGAAACACAGTATCAAAACACCATTCTGTGTTTCTGGTTTAACAAGTGGAAAAATTATAAAAAAAATGTAAAAAAGATTTATTAAAATGAGATTACCATTAAAGATAAACATTTTGAAAGGGTTGATCTGTAGCCTTCTTCTGTCTCCCCACTGTGCAAAGGAATAAGCGATGCTATCAATATAAATGAACAAACAAAAAACAACTACTTTTTATGTTCTAGAGTCAGACAAGAATTCCTTTCTATGATGAATCTCTTACTATGGATATTCCTGTAGCAATTCCTATAGTTATCTGTCAATCCATTTATATCCTAAGCATCCTTTGTGGATTGAAATAATGTGATGCCCAGCAATTGGTGCACTACTGTTGTTCAAGTGAATATTAATATATATTGTTACTCCTGTAAGAAACAAGGCTAGACTAGGAAAAGACCAAACACTAAAAGAAATGCTTGAGCTTCCTAAGTGAGGGGACAATTGTAGATCTAAGGGTCTGGGTGTTAATACCTGCCATTCTTCACACCAAAATGATCTGTCTCACAAAAATTTTAACCTGAAGTTAAAAAAGAACAAGAAACTCTCCATTGCTTCAGTTCTATCAAAAAAAGGTGATACGACAATAGAATGACCAAAGAAGAGAGGTAGACTGAGCTATCAGAGGTAAGGAGAACAGAAGGGCAAAAGAGACTGAGGAGTCCATGGGATAGGAGGTCAAGGATTCCACAGAGGGAAGGAGGCCAAGGAACTGGGAAAGGGAGACTGTGCTTGTACCTATAGGAGAGTAAATAAATCTACCTGAATTACATATAGAATTCAATTCAGATTTCATACCTGGGGGTTAATTCTACTAGTTTGGAGTGGAAAAAGATTCCAGTGGCACTGTAAAATGATTGATTGGCTCAGGGTAATTGTTTTTGGTGGAAAGAGGTAAAAGAACTTTATCATGAAACTCTCATGGGCCTTCTTTAAATATAGTAGTATATTAAAAAAAAAACAACAGATAATACCACATGTCAAATGTCTGTGAAGTCCTATGCTGCTGTTTTTCCTTAGTAGCTTCTAAACAGTGTTGATCGCTACTAGAGGATTTCTCTTTGTGGGAGCTTCTAGTCTATTAATAATGTGCACATGGCCCTTTATTCTTTAGGTGACAGTATGAGGGAAAACATTCAAATTCTTTGGCAACACTGACATGTATATTATGTCTCAGTCATTATTAATGAAATATAGGTAAAAAATAAATAATATTTTTTAAAAGTGTACATTATTTTTTAAAACAGAGTAAATATTAATCTCAGAAAAAAATTTAAATGTATGAAAAAATCCTCAAAAAATATGCTAGTCCCAGGCAGTTAAGATAATATGACAGATTTCTTTCTAATCTTTGAATGATAGAAAATTACTGTTATGTAAATTGTTTAGTTATGAAAAAATCATACAAATTCCCACAAATTTTACAAAATGAATATAACATTTATCAAAATATGACAAAAGAGCAAAAAATAAGAATCGATAGAAAAATGTCACTGATGAATAGTTGTAAGAATCTCAAATGTAATTATAGCAGGTCAAGCCCAGCAATATATTAAAATAACTATACCAAATCCATGTAGCATTTTTTCTAGTATTACGAAGATGTATAATAACAATCACCTTTATATGACTTTCATCATCTTTAGGGAAATATCAGTAACAGTAGAAAAATATCATTACAGATAACCCTCAATATATAAAAGTATATACATGTGTTTATAGAGACACATAATGCATTTTTTTTCTGTAATAGAATCACAGGATTCATACAATAAAATACATTTTATTTTATTGAATTTAAAGAAAAAAGCTTAAATGGATGAATAGCTTGAATTCAGGTTGATATTTTTCCTCTACGGAAATATGTTTTAAAAGTCCAACAAGGAAGAAAAATGTCTTGTAAAGGAAAAAAATAATGAAAAATATTAAGAATTTGGAATCACTTAAAATGAATTATTTATACTTTAGAAATTATCTATTAAAATTCTGTTCTGAAAGATGAAGTTTAGAACTAGTTAAATAATGTAATATATTAATATTAAAAGCAGTTAATATTAATATCAATATTATTAATTTGTTATTTCCTACTGAGTAAGATAGGAAAAGTCTATGACATCTTTTAAGTGAAAAATAAAATATTACATATAGTTTGATAACTATCTGGTTATATAATTTTTACATTTGGAAAAAGCCAATAAAATAATATTCTCAATTGATAATTTTGAACAGATCTCTGGTTAATTGTTTACCTTCTATATCTTTTGTGAATTATACTTTTTACTTCTACAATAAACATGTCTAATATTTGATATTTATCATAGTAAAATGTTTTTAAGTGTGTTTCATAATACTATATATACAGATGTACATATATGTGTGTGTGTGTGTGTGTGTGTGTATTTATACACACATACAGATGTATATATACTACTTTATCGGTAATCTTTATCAGTGTCCACCAAAGGCCACTAGAAATGCACCCATATTCAAACAAATTTGGGTTTTTTACTTGTTGCAGGAGGGGAGACTGCACCCTATGGGGAAATATGGGTGTCTCAGAGGTTATGGGGGGGTGCTTGTTACAGGAGTTAGGCTGGGGTTAGGTGATTTGGGCTTATATTAGGAATTTTGCTGAACTGAATCATATATGAAGTGGAAACAATTCTACAACTGAATAATTTAGTAAATTTTTTTTATAGGAAGCAGAAAGGAGAGGGGCTAATGTAACGGATAAAGAAACAGCAGTCACTAATATTAGTCAAGAGAAGAAGATGCCTGATTATATTTCTCGTTTGCACTTAGTTTCAGTTTTGATCTGTTGATATACAATCATACAATGGCTTTGTTTTTGTCTTGTTTATTACAGACATGGAGTGACTTCAGATTATTTTGGTGTATGTGAAATTGTTTAAGTAGGAACATGATAGCTTAATTGTTAGTACTAGCTCTCAAGACTCTCCTCATCCCATTATATAGTGTGGAGGCCTTGTTCTCAAAGTACAGGTGCTAGACTAACATCAACATCACTTGGGAACTTCTGAGAAATTAAATTCTCAAACCCCACCCCAGACAAACTGAATCAGAAACTCGGGATGGATCCGAGCAATCTGTTTTCACAAGTCCAGGTGATTTTGAGATAAGCTAAACTTTAAGAACCACTAGTGAAGTGGTTTTCCACTCTGATTTCGAATTAGAATCATCTAGGTGATGGGGGCTTTAAAGTTATACTGACAGCCAGGACCAATCTTTGCCCTATTAAAATCAGAATCTGCAGCATGGTAATTTTTACAAGTTCTCTGGCTATTCAAATGTACAGTCAGTTTGGAGAACATGTTTCTAGTGTATTTGGGAAAGGGGAAAAAAATCTATATATATTTTTCCCCTTCTACATTCACTCACAATACTATTGCTTCTCTTTGGAGATTAATTTTGAAATATCAGTTAATGTTGAAAATGCACCTAACATACAACTTAGCAATTCTATTTTAAAGTATAACCTGTAGGAAATATCTTACATGTGCACTGTTTTCAATAGGAAAGAGGGCAAATATGATACATTTACAGCTGAGGGATGAATAACTCATTGGACATTTATAAAATACTACTCAAACTTGTGTTTAAAAATAAACTATATAAATTATACCAATATGAGTGACTATAATGGTGAATGAAATATATTATATATATGGAAAAATAATGCATATAATTTTAGTAAATCTTAAAAATACACGAAATAATGCTACATCTCATTTTAGTCACAGTGTTATTGTATTGTAAAAAATTTAAAAACACCCAACACAGAATGATTTGTACAACTTCAACAGAGGAGTTACTCCTGTGGGAAGTAGATGGAAATAGAATTCTTGAAGGTTTAGAAATATCTGTGATATTTTATTTCTCTAAAGAATAAGAGAAACAAATATAACAAAATGTGGTATTTTAAAATTAGGCTAGAGATTGTCACTTGGAATTCTGGGACTACTGTCTTTCAATTCAATGCTGATACCACCAAGCTGGCCTCATTTCCTACATAGTCTCATCTATCAATTCTGCACAGACTGTGAAGCTGTGTGTTTAACAATAACTTTGTGAATAAGCAGATAAAATTTCAGGAGAAAAACAAAACCAAATAAAACAAAAATTGGAAGCTGAATATTAGATATGACTGTTTCTGGACTCCAATATCAGAAAAAAAAGTCAGAATCCTAATATAGGATGTCTTAATGGGTAGTCCTCAGTGTCTTACCTAAATACCACTTCCCTTCTCTATTCCCACTCCATGCTCCTCCTGTAGAGGAACCTACCTTATACCTGTAGGATATAGTCTCACCCTGCGATTTTCACGTAACCTTCCCTCCAACCATTCTTCCAGCCATATCACTAACTGCCATAGTTTATTTGGCAGGGTTAACTGGGGCCAGTGCTTCAGGTCAAGCAGGTAGCCTTGTAACCATTGTTCATAGTGGGCATTGCCACTTTATGTTCAGTACTCTTTGGGTTTCATCCACCAGCATCCTGTCAAGATATATCCACTTGTTCCCTCATTGGGTTTCCAGTCTTTAATGAAAACTATTGGGTAATACATACACAGTTATACACACACACACACACACACACACACACACACACACACTCACACATGCCTGAGTTAAAAAACAATTATTATTCTTGGTAATATAGTAGTCCAAATTTATATTAAGGAAAGTAAATATCTCTCCAAGATATAAGAGAATATAAGTTTGCCCTGCCCAAAGGGGAAGATAGCATTTTATACTATTATACAGAGAAATTTCTTTGATATTTTCTCATTCTCCTTTCTCCTTTCATGCAGTAAAACTGTACCGTTGGTCTACATTTGCTCCTATTTATAACATAAAGACAAGAGGAGCATTAAAATAGATATTTTCTCTTTAACTTCAACCAGAAAATATTTAAAAGATGACTTTACTCAATAATCTCTCTAATTGGCAAGGAAATAGAATAAAATTTATTTTTTTCTCATTGTCTAGCAATTACATTGTAATTTTAGAAAAAGTGTGTTATTTTATAAATAAAATAGAAGGAAATGTGTTAACATGATTCTGGTAGGATCATGTTAATTTTTATTTTCTTTTTAAAAATTGCTATATTTCAAATATTTTTACAATTAGGTATATATCTTACATTATCAATGAAAATAAATGTTACAAAAATAATTTGTAGGAAGTCCAATCACAGACTTAATTTTATTTATTTATTTATTTATTTATTTATTTATTTATTTATGATTTATTTTTGCTCTCTTTATATCAGTTATCATGTCTGCAAAATAGAGTGGTAAATGACACATAGTCCTTTCTCTGAGGGACCCTGTAGCCTGAAGGTGTGGTAGACACATGAATGGCACTGATCTTAGATGCATAGGAATATGTATCTAAAGCTATTTGTATTTGGAAACCCCTCTATAACAATCTATATTTACAGAGGAACTATTTTGTAAAGGAGATAATTATCTTTTCTTAAATATTTTTGAAGGAAAGTTTTCTAAATTAGAGGATACCTGATGTGATTTTTCAAAATGAATTAGCACTAGCCAAGCCTAGGAAATACAGGAATGTGCCTGGATAGCCATATTGTAGGAGAATAGTTGCGAGACAATAGCTGTGATCCAATCAGTCACGTGAAAATTCTTTGCAGTATTCTAATACCATCTCTTCTCGTTCAGGTCCAGAAATCACCTCTTTGTGTTTCTACTGTCATATGTGGTTATTTCTGACTAGTTCGTTTCTTTCGCAGTAAATAAATAGCAGCAACACTTCTTGCTTCAACGCTGTGGTTCTTAGGAACATGATTTACTGAGACAACATAGATCTTGCCTCCACTGATCTCCAAAACCTTTTATTTAGTGAAAGTCACATCGTTAGTCATGACATTGAATCATCCATCATGTCACCAATGAGCACTGGTTTCTGCAGACTCTCCAATGTTGTTACTCTGCTTAGTTGATAATGTCTGCAAATATAAGTCTTGTTCATAAAATACAGCAAAATATGAATGATAATTTGTCTTCTGGTCATTTTAAATCCACTGTTCATCATTTTATAGTGTAAAGGTAGAATTAAGTCTTCTCTTGAGCTCTTTAGGCTTTAATCAGTGAATTCTTAGAATATGATCTTTTTCAAAGTTGGTGTCATCCCTGCTTTCCATATACTGCTACCAGCGGGGAAGATAGAAATGGGACCTGTGGGTGAAGTGAGAAGAGTGGTGTCATTCATATGGCATAGCCAATGACTGATGGGGGGTGGAGGGGAGAGTAGTGGTGAGGAAGGAAGGCATAGGGTAAATGATGCTACTCCTGACAACCCGTATGGTATATACTAGAGGGGTCCCCAGGTTGAGAACATGAACAGGAGAGAACTAATTCATGGGCTGGAACACGCAACCCAAGGGTCATTTGTAGACTGTTGATAGCATCTAAGCCTGAGGGCTCTGACCTCATCATATGTCCAATGTGAGTAAGAATCACTAAAAGCAGAATGTCAGCACCATTCTATTAGCCTGATCTCATGCAGTCCCATGAAAGGAATACCAGCAGGCGCAATGTTCTTGGGAACTAGGACTCCAGATGACTCCAGAGGCATGAATTCTAAATTTCCTTGGGATACTTTACAGACCCTATGTGGTAAGTGGTGTGGGAGGATGAGAACGGGCAAATATAGAGATGAAGGAGAGAATCAGACTGGAGCCTGAGGAGTCTCTCTGTGCCCTGCTGGATGATGTTATTGACCCTGATTAGTCCCAGCCACCAGAGGAGTACTAAAACATTTTTAAGTAAGACATTAAAGCATGGGCTCCCTAAGGCATAAGACCCAGGGCAGGGCCTCATTTGCCCATCCTAAGGGTGGTATTGACCGCTCAAGTAGATCAAACAAATGATGATATTGGCCTTAGGAAGATATAGCATATGTAAAAGAGTTACAATTTATAGACTCCACATTAAGTGAGACAGTAGGGGAAGTTATGGTTATATTGGTTTCTGACTTAGGTAAATTATATTTGAGAAACCATTAGTCTGAATAGAAAATCTGTCATTTGGAAAGATAAATTTATATACTATCAGGTAATTTTGTAATTTTATTAGATCACTTAGTCATCCAGAGATTGTGCTAAAATGCAGATTCTCATTTAGCAGGTCTTTGTGAGGCCTGAAATTCTGTATTTCTAATAAGCTGCTAGAATATGCTAATTTTGCCATTTGAAACTATATTTTTAGTAGCTATGTGATAGATTATGGTTTTAAATTACTGAATCAATGACCCCTAATTCCTCTTTGAAGAACATAAGCATATTAAGAGAAATTAACATATTGCATCTTTTCTCTGGGCTATTTCCAAACTGTCATTTATCTTTTGTCTCAAGGACTCACTGACAATAGAAACAATCATTTTTAAAATCACATGTAATGGTGGCTCTTCCAAAAACCATTCATAATAAAATTATTGTTTAGTGTAAAATAAACCATTCTAAAATGTAGTGTCTTAAAATAGCAATTTATTATTCCCTCATGATTCTGTGGGTTAACTGGTTTGTTCTGTTCCTTGTAGGGTCAGATGGGGTGTTGGGGCTATAGTCTTTGGAGGCTCAACTCAGACCTTAGCTGGGGCTGCCAGTCAGGAGCTATGGTTCTCCTCCACATAGAAGCTTAGGCTGCCTCATAGCATGGTGATTGGATTTCAGGAAGGAGCATTTTAGAGGAAGCATTCCAAAGAGGAGAAAGTAGAAAGTTATCAGGTCAGTAAAAGTATAGGCCCAGAACTGGCACAGTGTCACTTCTGTTTTTTTCTATGTCAAAATGATACTGGTAATGAGGGAGTATTACATAAGGTAGAAATCTAGGAGGTGTGGTTCATTGAGGAATCACCATAGTAATATTCTACCACAGATGTTTAGAGAAATGAATGTAGTTACTGAGAAGTTGATTGAGTTTACTTTTTAGTTAATCATCATTTCCCTTTTAACATTTGTTTTCTTTTTATCTATAAACTGAGTATTAGAAAACAAAATATGGTTCTCTTATTTGAAATAGATATAGAAAACAGAAAAAGAGAATGAATAAAAAAAAAGATGTGGGAGAGAATACAAACGTGTACACTCAAAGGGCAAAGTAAAAACTAGGGCTGCCTTTGTTCTATTCATTAAATATATATGAGATTTAATTTACTATAATTATATGGATCTATGAAATGCTATGGTTGTCACAGTCTCTTGCTTTAAATTATTGAAGAGCCCATTTAGTTGACTCTTAATAACTAGATCTTGACTACTGAAGCCTTAAATTTTATTCGGCAGTCTTTTACACAGTCCTTAGGCCCACTATGGTTTAGTAGAATTACAACTTAAATAAAGTAGGAATGTAATTTCTGGAACACTCCCTCATCCAATCAAATTCTAAGACCTAAATAAAATTCCATAGAAACAATATATGCTGGAGCAGTGACAATGTTAAAACAAACTCTTTTTTTCTAAAGAAATAACATTGAAAAATTTAAATCATTTTCAGATGTTGAGAGAAATAAAATTTCATTTAAGAAATCTGTGACAAGACAAAGACTTTAGATAGCTGACTTCCTCCTTTTGTTTCAATGTACTTACATTCTCAAATATATGGAATTGTGGGAGGAAAAAAAAAGCTCTGAAGGAACACTTATCTAAATGGATTTTTAGTTACAATGCTTGATTTATACCCAGAGCAAGCATAGTACATGTCCTTAAGCAGCTACTTTGGGAATAGTATAAAATAAAATTTTACTTATTTTAGAAAAGCAATTTGGGTTTTAATGGCTATCACATTTCTTTCTTTTTTAAATATATTCTTTAATAGTGGAAAAAAGAAATCTCTGTGGTGCCTATAATAGTTATATGTGTTTATCTATGTTTTTATACTAAGATTTCCAATTATGTAGATTTTTAATGACTTTTATTTTGAAATAATTTTTGATTTTTAGAAAAATTGCAAAGATTGTACACAGAGGTTCTGTATACTCTTTGGCCAATTTTTCTTATTATTGGCATTTCACATTTCCATGGTACCTTTGTCAAAACTCAGAAAATGACCTTGGTATATTATTTTTCAAGCAAACTATAGTTTTAGTTTCAATTTCGCCGGTTTCCCCATTAATGTTCTTTTTTGTTCCAGGACCCAATCTACAATATCACATTGCATTTCTTTCTTATGTCTCCTCAGTCTCTTCTGGTCAGTGACAGTTTCTTAGTGTGTCTTTTTTTTTCATGACCTTGAATGTTAAGAAGTACTGAATGAGTATCATTTAGAACATCCTCCAATTTGGGTTTTTATGATATTTTTCTGATGATTAGACTGAGTTTATTGGTTTATGGGAAAAATATCACAGAGGTGAAATGCTTCTTTCATCACATCTTATCAAGAGGTACATGATATGTACCAGATATCATTGGGTATATTGGTTCATCTCTTGGGTAAGGTATTGTTTGCTGTGTTTCTCCAGTATGAAGTTATTTCTCCCCTTATCTATTCTGTTTTTGGAAGCAAGCTACTAAGCAAGCCCACCCTAAAGTGTATGTGCATACATATGTGTGTGTGTGTGTGCACGCATGTGTGTAAAAAGCTCCACCTTCTTAAAGTAGGATTATCTACATATAGTAAATAAAATTCTTCTGTAAGAAAGATTTATCCATTCTCTACCATTTATTTATTCAATCATTATGTTGGTATGGACTCATGTATATTTATTTTATGAGTCATGATTTAATACTATGTTATTTCTTTTGCTTCTCACATTGTTCCAGTTTTGGCCATTGGGGTTTCTTTACAGTTGGCTCCTTTGTTCCTATAACATGTCCTTGACCCTTTCTACTTTGATCACTTTCTTACTATAAGATGGTCAAAGCTCATCTTGTATTTTGCCTGCTTCAGCTCTAGAAACCATCAATTTCTCCAAGGGACCTTGTTTCTTTTATTAGAGAATGATATTAGAAACTAAGATCTGAGCACTGGGTGTACTTGTTGCTGGAGTGTCATTGTTTCTAGACCTTATGCACAGATAGACTATAAATCTATGGAGGTATATAGTCATGCAATCTATAACAACGTTAGGTCAGCAATGGACCTCATATATGATGGTGGTATACCATGTAGCCTAGGTGTGCAGTAAGCTATACCATCTAGGTTTGTGTAAGTATACTCTATGATGTTCATACAACTTCGAAATCACCTAACAATGAATTTCTCAGAACATAGCCCTGTAGGAAATGGCACATGACTGCAGTAACCTATATGAAAGACATATCTGTAATATTTTTGGAATCTATTTATTTGTCCATGTAGTAAATTAAACATTTGTTCATACTGATGTCCCTGACTCAAATTTATACCCAGAGCAAGCATAGCACATGTAACACATGGTTTATTCTAACCTTCCTTTTTTTGTTTATATAAAACTCCTCTCTCTGAAAGTGAGAACTTTAACTAAATATAATTTATTTTAAAAATGTGATTTCAAATTTTTCATGTGTTTAATATTTTTGGCACCACTTGTGATTGAGTCATTCTTTATATAGAACCTAAGATTCATTAATTAATAAGACATATTTGTTCTTTGAATTGTATAATATTCATATATAGACTTTTAATTTAAAATATTTTATCACTAACATAAGTACCAACTGTGCTTTGCATGCAAGGAAAAAGTATAGCAAGAGTCTCAAAATAATGTTTAATGAGTAATCAGACTTAATAAAATTATCCTCATGTGAACTGAAGTTATTTGAAGCAGTAGATCAGCGATTCTGTGTCTCAGCTGCATGTAGGAATTACCTGGGGAGTTTTAAAAAATGTTGATGCCTGGTTTTCACCTCTAGGGGTTCTGATTTAATTTGTGTGGGGTTAAGAATGAACCTAAGGACTTTAAAAGCTCCCTGGGTGATTTTGCTATGCAGCCATTGGTTGAACTAAGGTTCAGAACCTCTGTTGCACCTGGCTAGGTCAATGATGATTGCAGCATCTTCTGTGTTGTCTTGTTTCCTGAATAGATATATTCCAAATAAAGTAAACTGTGAAACAATAATATATGTTTGAATTTGACCAATGGGGCACACTGTGTTGTTCTTGTGGATATAGTCACTGGAGCACAACTGTAGCTATTATGATAGTGCTATCAAATGTATGTGGTGATCTATGTCTGAAGAGTAGTGTGATATGTTGCTTTTTATTTTGTATTATAAAGCACAGGGCAGACACTAAAATCAAAAGCTTCAAAATAAGGTACAGCAAAAAAAATATATTTCCATAAAATCATGAGCTGGGCACGTAAGGGTCTATGTCTACCTCAATCTTAAAAGCTCTCATGTACTTTTAAGATAACTCTTTTACATCAAAAAACATTGACACCATGACTCAGTGTTAATAGATTGAATCCTGTCACCTCCACAATCTGTATTCCCATGATGACTATATTTGGAGGTAGGGTCTTTAAGGAGGTATTTAAGGTTAAATAAGGTAATAAGAATGGGGCCCTAATCAATAGGACTGGTGTCTTTATAAGAAGAGGAAGGGTCACCAGTAATACGTGTGTGTGTGTGAATGAGTGCACACACACACATACACCACACACACACACACACACACACACACACACACACAGAAGAAAGGCCATATGAACACACAGTAAAAAAGGTGGATGTTGCAAGTCAAGGATAGAGGCCGCACCAGAAACCAACTGTTCTAGTAGCACTTTTATCTTAGATTTCCAAACCCTAGAACTGTAAGAAAGTAACTTTCTCTTGTTTAAGTCACCCAGTCTGTGATACTCTGTTATGGCAATCCTGGCAGACTAATAATCCCAGCAGTTTCACTTCTTGGTTTATAATCAATAGATGCATATATTTTAAGAAATGTTAAAAAATATTCATAATAGCGGTATTAATAATAGACTCAAACTGGAAACATCCCAAATGTCTACCTTTAAAGACACAATTCAATGAGTTCGACATATACATATAGTCATGTAATCCACATTTTTTCACAAAATAGATTATTTACTTTGTACTGGAAGGTTCCTATATATGTCTTTCTAGTTAAGTCTTCACAGCCAGAAAACTTCAGTTTTTTATTATTTTTTAAATGATAGATTAGTTTTACCTGTTGTAGAACATAATGTAAATAAAATGATAAAAACATAGGAACCAGAATTACATAGTTGTTTGCCAGAAAAAAAAGAAGTTTCTAATGTTTTAATAATACTTTTACTAAAAATCAATAATATTTTGACAAACCACAATCTATAAATACTTAAATATATAAATCAAAGTGAACAGAAATAAAATTAATACGTTTTTTATGGTTATTTATTTTCATACTTTAGGGCTCATTCTTACCTTGAAAGTATAGGTATCTATCAATGACTATCTTATAAATCTCAGACATGCCTCTATAATTCACTCTGAATTAAAATAATGCATCTTTCTAACATGAATCAGTGATTTATAGCATGAAATATAAAGTATCTGTAGTTGATGATTTATTCTATTTAATAATATTCATGCTGTATATATGTGGTTGATGCTTTTTGTGTTTCTAAGTGTTCATTTGGGACAAATATGGGTAACCATAATATCTGAACTCAGTACATTTTAATGGTATATCTTGAAGGCATTGGTATATCAGGTGATTTACTGTGGTTCTTACAAAATTAGGAGAAAAATGGTGCAATGATAAAGTATACATTTTTTTCCAGCACAGTTACTTTCTATGAGATATACTGTTGGTGTTTTAAAGGGCTTACCTTTAAATTTTGACCAGTATTCTTTTAAATAAGTAGTCCTAATACCAAATACCAATAAAAATATAAAATTAAGATGCTAGGTACTTTCTGTCTATGTGCTAAAAGATCAATGGTTAATAATTTTGCATAATTTTTATTTTATTTTATTTTTTAAAACAATTTATTATTATTATTTTTATAACATTTGATTTTTTCCTCCCCTCCCCACTTCCCCTGTCTCCTCTGATGACCACTCGTTTGTTGTACATGTCCATGGGTCTCTGTTTGTCCTGTTCATTTGTTGCATTTAGGTTTATATCCCACATATAAGTGATATTATGTGATTTTCAACCTTTTCTGTCTGACTCATTTCACTTAGTATGATTATCTCAAGGTCCATCCATATTGTTGCAAATGGCAGTATTTCATCTCTTCTTATGGCTAATATTCCATTGTATATATGTACTACAGCTTCTTTAGCCAATCATCTCTCTTAAGACACTTTGGTTGCATCCATGTCCTAGCCACTGTGAATAATGCTGCCATGAACATTGGTGTGCAAATATCTTTTTGGATATGAGTTTTCAAATCTTTAGGGTAAACACTCAGTAGTGGGATTGCTAGATCATATGGTAGATCAATTCTTAGTTTTTTGAGGAAACTTCATTCTGTTTTCCATAGTGGCTATACCAATTTGCAGTCCCACCAGCAGCATATGAAGTTTCCTATTTCTCCACATCCTCTCTAACATTTGTTATTACCTGTCCTGTTAATTATAACTCTTCTAATAGGTGTGAAATGATATCTCATTGTGGTTTTGATTTGCATTTCCCTAATAGCTAGCGATGTTGAACATCTTTTCGTATTTTTGTTGGCTATTTGTATGTCTTCTAGGGAGAAGTGTCTGTTAGGTCCTCTGCCCTTTTTTTGATTGGATCATTTATTTTTTTGTTATTGAGTTTATGAGTTCTTTGTTTATTTTGGATATTAGGCCTTTATTAGATGCATTGCTTGCAGATATATTTTCCCATTCGGATGGTTGTCTCTTTACCTTGTTGACAGTTTCTTTTGCTGAGCAGAAGCTTTTTAGTTTGATGTAGTCCCATTCATTTATTTTAGCTTTTCCTTCCCTTGCTTTTGAAGTCAAATTCATAAAACTCTTTAAGTCCAAGGTCCTTGAGTTTTGTTCCTATATTTTCTAGTTTCAGGTCTTATATTCAGGTCCTTAATCCATTTTGAGTTAATTTTGGTGTGTGTTGATAGACAACAGTCTAGTTTCATTATTTTGCAGGTAGTATCCCAGTTTTTCCAGTACCATTTATTGAAGATGATTTCCTTTCTCCACTGTATGTTTTTGGCTTTTTGTTGAAAATTATCTGCCCATATAAATATGGGTTTACTTCTGGACTCTCGATTCTCTCCCACTGGTCCATATGTCTGTTTTTATGCCAATACCATGCCATTTTGATTACTGTAACTTTGCAGTATAATTTGAAGTTGGGCAGAGTTATGCCTCCAGCCTCATTCTTTTTTCTCAGGATAGCTTTGGCAATTCAGAGCCTTTTGTGCTTCCATACAAGTCTGATGATTTTATTTCTTTAAAAATGCTAATGAGATTTAGATGGGGATTGCATTAAATCTGTATAATGCTTTAGGTAATAAGGTCATTTTAGCTATGTTGATTCTTCCAACTCAAGAACACAGAATATCTTTCCATTTTTTTGTATCTTCTTCAATTTCATTCAATAGGGTCTTGTAGTTTACATTATATAGTTCCTTCACATTTTTCTTTAAATTTACTCCTAGGTATTTTATTCTTTTTGTTGCAATTGCAAAAGGAATTATTTTTCCACTTCTTTTTCTGATGCTTAATTATTAGATTATAGGAATGCTATGGATTTTTGAACATTGATTTTTTTTTTTATCCAGAGACTTTAACTGTATTTGCTTATTGTTTCTAGTAGTGTTCTTGTGGAGTCTTTAAGGTTTTCTATATAGAGAATCATGTCATCTGCACATAGAGACAGTTTGAATTCTTCGTTTCCTATTTGGATGCCTTTTTTATCTTTTTTTTGCCTGATTGCACTTGCTAGGACCTCCAACGTTATATTGAATAAGAGTGGTGATAGTGGACAGCCTTGCCTTGTTCCTGATCTTAGAGGAAAGGTTTTTAGTTTTTCACCATTAAGTATAATTTTGGCTGAGGGCTTGTCATATATGGACTTTATTATATTAAGATATTTTTCTTCTTTACAGATTTTGTTAAGTGTTTTGATCATAAATGGGTGCTATATCTTGTCGAAGGCTTTTTCTGCATCTATTGATATGATCATTCAATTCTTTTTTTTTTTAATTTGTTTATGTGGTGTATCACATTAATCGATTTGTGTATGTTGAAACATCCCTATGCCCCTGGGAAGAATCCCACTTGATCGTGGTATATAATCTTTTTAATGTGCTGCTGTATTTGGTTCGCTAGTATCGTATTTAGGATTTTTGCATCTGTGTTCATGAGAGATATTGGTTCTTTGTTTTCTTTTTTGTGTTATATTTGCCAGATTTTTATAGCAAAGTATTGCCTCCTCTTCGATTTTTTTAGAATAGTTTGAGCAGAATAGGTATTAAATCTTCTTTGAATGTTTGGTAGCATTCACTGGTGAAGCTATCTGGTCCTGGACTTTTACTTTTTGGTAGGTTTTTGATGATTGTTTCAATTTCCATACTACTAATTGGTCTATTTAGATTTTCTATTTCTTCTTAATTCAGTCTAAGAAGGTTGTATTTTTCAAAGTACTCGTCCATTTCTTCTAGGTTATTAAATTTTGTGTATACACTTTTTCGTAGTATTCTTGTGTGAACCTTTTTATTTCTGCAATATCAGTCGTAATTTCCCTCTTTCATCCCTAATTTTGTTTATTTCTGTCCTTTCTCTTTTTTTCGTTAGTGAGTCTAGCCAGGGGTTTGTTAATTTTATTAACCTTTTGAAAGAACTAGCTCTATGTTGCATTTATTTTTTACGTTTTTTTTTTCAGTTTCATTTATTTCTGTTCTAATTTTGATTACTTCTTTCCTTCTGCTGACTTTAGGCTTCATTTGTTCTTCCTTTTCTAGTTTTTTAAGATGAAGCGTTAGGTTGTTTATTTGGGCATGCTCTTGTTTTTGGAGGTAAGCCTGTAATGATATGAACTTTCCTCTTATGATTGCTTGTGTCATGTCCCAAAAGCTTTGATATGTTGTACTATCATTATCATTTGTTTCTATGTATCTCTTGATCTCTCTTTTTATTTCTTCTCTATCCTAGTTATTCTTTAGCAGTATGTTGTTTAATCTCCATGTATTTGTGGTTCTTCCTGATTATTTTTTGCAGTTGATCTCTAGTTTCAAAGCATAATGATCAGAGAATATGGTTGGTATGATTTCAACCCTCTTATATTTGTTGAGGCTATCTCTGTGTCCCAATATGTGGTTGATTCTTGTGAATGTTCCGTGTGCACTAGAGAAGAACATATAAGCAGATGTTTTGGGATGGAAGGCTCTGTAAATGTCAATTATGTACAGTTGGTCTAATGTGTCATTTAAGGATGTTATTTCCTTACTGATATTCTGTTTGGATGATCTGTCCATATCTGGCAGTAGAGTATTTAGGTCCCCTACAATAGTGTTTTGATCTATTTCTCCCTTTAGTTCTGTTAGTAATTGCTTTATATATTTAGGGGTTCCCTGATTGGGAGCACAGATATTAATAAATATTATGTCTTCTTGGTACATGATTCCCTTTATCATTAGGAAGTGTCCCTCAGTATCTTTCTTTATGTTTTTTATTTTTAAGTTTATTTCATTCAATATTAGTACCACTACTCCCGCTCTTCTCCGAATGCTATTTGCTTTAAATTTTATTTTCCGCCCTTTCGCTTTGAGTATATTTTTCTTTTGGAACTGAGATGTGTCTCCTTGAGGCAGATATGGTTGGGTTTTGTTTTTTGATCCATTCTGCAACTCTGTGCCTTCTTATTGGTGAGTTCTGTCCATTTAGGGCAGTTGTTGAAATATGAGGTCCTCTTATAGCCATTTTATCTTCTGCTTTCTGGTATTTCAGTGTTTCCATTGTTTCCTTGTCCTTGTGCTTCTGTTTTCTCTATTTTGGTAGGCCTCTGTGGGTTTTGCCTCTGGTTTTTCTTGTTTTATGTTATATATTTCAATTCTGAATCTTCTGTGGTCATCATTACAAATATGTAAAGGATAGTTATATATACACAGTCGTCCATTTTCTTCTGCGTGTGCCTTATCTCCATTTTCCTTTGTAGATTTGGATCTTTGATTCCCCCCCTTTTCAGTCATTATTCTCTCAATTTGTTCCTATGTGTATGCTAAATGTTCATTACTATTTTGCTATAGTAAATATCTTCTTATTTTAAGCTTATAATGCCCTGTTCCTAGTAAAGGTTGCACTCCTCTGCTTCTATCAGCCTGCTAGTCACCTTGCTCCAAATTATGTATTTTTTTTTGTCATTTTGTTTTAGGTGAGCTGATCCCTTTCAATATTTCCTATAGTGCAGGCCTTGTAGTGGAGAATTCCTTCAATTTTTGAATGTCTGAAAAGGTCTTTATTTCTCCTTCAGATCTAAAGGAGACCTTAGCTGGATACATTATTCTAGGCTGATAGTTCTTTTCATTTAATAGTTTGAATATTTGATTCCACTCCTTTCTGCCTCTTAAGGTTTGTGCTGAGAAGTCTGTCGATAATGTAATGGGTTTTCCTTTATAGGTTACCATCTTCTTTCCCCTAGCTGCCCTGAGAATTCTGTCTTTGTTGTTGATTTTTGATAATTTTAATACAGTGTGCCTTAGTGAAGGCTTTTTTGGGTTGAGATAATTAGCTGTTCTATTGACTTCTTGAATTCCAAGCTTCAGCTCATTCCTTAGATTTGGGAAATTCTTGTCAACTATTTGTCTGAAAGTGCCTTCTAATTCCTGCTCCTTTTCTTTTCCTTCGAAAATTTTCACTACTCATATGTTTCCTCTCCTGATGGTATTAGCTAGTTCTTATATTTCTCTTTCATTATTTTTCATTCTTCAGATTCTCTTTTTCCTTCTGATCTATTTCTAGATTTCTGTCTTCTATATCACTGATCCTTTCCTCCATTTGGTTTACTCCATTTCCCAAGCTTGTTACTATATTTTTCAACTACTGTAGTGCATTCTTTATATCCAGAAGGTCTATTCGGTTCTTTTTGAGGGTTTCAATCTCCTTGCTAAAGAACTCATTCTGCTCATCTAGTTTTTCAATTCCTGAAATTGTTAATATGATTTGTTTCAGATCACAATGAGCTTTTTCAGAAGTACTATCTTGAATTCTCTGTCATTTAAGTCAATATTTCTATGTCCATAAGCTTAATTTCTGGAGATTTTTTTTCTTTCTTTCTGAGATGCCTTGACACCTTGGTTGTTCATGATGTTTAATGAACTATTTCTCTGCCTGGTCATTAATGGAAGTGTGTTTTGCTTCCCCCCGCCCCCCCCCCCGCAAAGAAGATTTATTTTATAATGGTCGCTAGCATGTTGTAAAGAAGGTGATTTTCTTTTGCTTTCTAGTAGGTGGCATCTAAGCCTCTTGGATCTCTGTTTTATATAAAGTCTTACTAATGTCTTTTTTTTTTTCTTATACATGTTTAATCATGCTCGCTACCCTCATTGTCAGTTCCTGTCAGTGTTAGCAACAGTTTTGATAGTGTTTACTAAGATTCCCCTGGGGCTCCATGATGATTGGTCTCAGAGGGTATGGGGGTAGATGCTCTCTGGGTTGGGGATGGGGGCTGTGGCTCAGCCTCGGTTTGCAACCACAGTTGGTAAAAATCAACTGTTGTTTCTCTGCTGTTCCCGCTTTTCTGCTGTCCCTGTTTCTCTGCCTTCTGCTCTGATGATTGGGCCCTACCGCCAGCCACATGGATTTCACAGCACTCTTAGGCAGGGCTATTCAGGGAAGTCACCACACTTTCACTCCTCTCCCTCCTCCTACAGAGAGTTCTGGCTGTGAGAGGCAGCTTATCTGTTTCTCCCAGTCCACCGTCGGACACCTGGGGTTTGACCTGTGGTAATTCTTGCGCAGATCCCACACTCAGACGTGCTGTTGTGCAATTTGGGTGTTTTTTGTTGAGTTTTAGCTATTCAACTTATTGTTGTTTCAAGGGGAGTGATCTGAGGACATATCTCACTCTGCCATGTTTTGCATAATTTTTAACTGAGGAGAAATAATGACTGTTTGCTGATTTTAATTATTATAGCCATACCAATGAACATTTTTTTCTCTGAAATACTGTATTTCATATGTGTATTTATGAAGTTCAGACTCAGGTTTATCACTGAGCCTTGGAAATAATTTCCAAGTCTGGATATGTATTTAAAATATTATAAATCTACTATTATGGTCATATACAAATGTTATAGGTTTTTAATTGAATTTTGGAATCACTGATTAGACATTTTTTATGATATTTATAATTATTCAGATTATTGTTCATCAAATATTTACTTTCTATGTTCCAACTTAGCAAAGTAGACCATGGAGTACTTAGGCAAAGTAGGCCTACTCACCTCTTTATGTCATGGACTATGTGATTCACCTTGGCCTGTGGGTTTATAATAATTGGCTTGGCTTCTGTGCTCTCATGTTCCTCCATAAGAAGAGAATTATCTTAGCAGCTTCTTCCTTTCAGCCTCGACCACAGATGAAAATCATGCAGAGTAGACCTAAACTCAACTCACAACTTATAAATAAGTCCAGACAAACCACACCCTGATGCAGAGCTGTGTACTTAATTCCAGCCTTCATCAGCTGAATTTCAGTCAACCTACTGACCCACGAATGTGAGATTTTGAGTTCAGTGCTTATGCAGCAGTAACCATTAATATGATGTTACACCTAGTTAATAATCAATTATCAGTGGAAGATAAAGAAACAAAATAAAACATGATCTTTTCCTTTTAGATATTTGTAATGTGCTCAGAGAACTAAGTGAAAAATACAGGAAGTTGTAGTGAGGAAAACAAAATTATTAATAAATTCAGCATTAGTTGGATGAAAATAGAGATGTTTATTTGGTGGGCCACAACTCACTAATAAAAAGTCCTTGGAAAATTTAAATAACTAGGTTGTTCTAGTTATATATGTTGCATAACTAAACTCTCTAAAACTCAGTGGCTCAAAACTATAGCTTATTTTCTTTGATATTTATATGTGCTAATGTGGCCTTCCTTGCTGAGCAGTTCGCAGTTGGGTCTCTTATGTGGTAATTTGATATCAGCTGGAGCTGTCATAATCTGAGGGCTTACCATTGCTGAATGTGTGAAATGGTTGCATAAGGTACTTGATGCTGGCTCTAAGTTGAGACTTCAGTTAGGCAGTTCATTTAGCACCTCCATGCTGTCTCTTTATGTGGCTTAGGCATCTCATAGCATGGTGGCTACATTATGCATTCTATCCCAAGAGCAAGCATTTCAAAAAACTCAGGCAGATACTGTAAGGCCTTTTATTACCTAACCTCAGAACTCCCAGATTGTCACTATAACCACATTTTTTTCATCAAGCAAATTACCATGGTCAGCCCAGATTCAAGGAAAGGGGATGTAGAGCCCAACTCTTCATGTGGAAAGCAACAACTACAAACAGGAAGTAAGAAATTAAAGGTGGGTGTCTTTAGAAAATACTTACTTCAGAGGCTTTATTTGATTCAGTTTGAATAAATAGCTTTATCTATAGATTGCCCAGATAATTTGTTATCCACATCATGACATGTTTAAAAGCAAAATGTACACTAAATATGAATACATTAGAACTTCTCATAAACCCTGGAATTTCTGTCAGTGTTGCTTACTAAGCTATTATGTATTAGCTTTAATTCAATTCTGTAAACCACTTTTCTCCTTGATCAGCTGTAGCCCTCTTAAATTCTGCCACTAGGAGGCACAAGAGAGAGGCTGGAAGGCAGTAGAGGGAAAAGAGACCTACCCTTTCTAAGTCTTATAAATGTTGTCTCAACAGTCTTAGTAGTAGCAGTAGGTTCCAGTTCCCTGGTTTGATTTTTTCATATTCCTCAAAGCAGTCTCAGTGCACTTCCTTAGTTATATTGACATCAACAGAAGGCACATCCTTTTCAGATATATGGAACTTCTTCAACCTTTTAGATGCTAATAAGCTCAACATCTTCTCTTTGTTCTCTCTGACCTAGAGTCATGAGTTACTTAAGTCCTTCAGTGCCTGTTTAATCAATTCCTTATATTAAATTCACAATCCAAAAATGGGTACAATTTTTGTTTTCCTATTTTCCTCAACTTGATTGATATCATTATCTTATATACTTGGCTTTTCCCCACTGACTTGAGTAGATAATATTAATCCAAAGTTTTACTAATTTAGGTAGCTAGTCAGACATGAACTATAGGGGAACAAAGGAATAGGGGCCCAGCTTTGTAACTATAGAAACATCCCTTGAAGATCTTCTTTAAGGATCTCCCAGAAATACCTCCCTTTTAGGGTTATAAAATATCCCAAACCCTAGAGCACAAAGGCCATAAAAGCTGCTGGCCTAAACCATCTACAAACACATGTTCAGGAAGTACTGCCCCTAACTTCAGCCTCATCATACCATCATTATAATATCATGACTATGCCTGAAAGTTCATGAATCTAATTATAACAGACTGAATTCTGAGTAAGCACATGTACACTAGGCAAAGTTATATAGTAGCCAGGTGTCAATCAAGGTGACCTCACTTGCCAATCACCTAGGAATCTCGTTAGGACCACCCTATCGTGGCCCCCAAATATAATGGAGACCTCTCCCTCCCCTGGGGTTATAGCTCTCCATCTTCCTTGGCTGTAACCCATCCCCCCCTGAGGGGTATGTAACTTCATAAGGGGCATGTAACCTCATTTCCACTTGGCCAGCTGGTTTTAGGCTTGACCTGTCTTCTATCTCACAATCAGCTTTTAATAAACAAATATTTTTCATATTTACTGAGTTGAAATTCATTTCTTTGGCAGTGAAAAGAACCTAGAGGTTTGTGTGTTACTGGAACTCTGATTACTCCAACAGTAATGCTAAATAATCAGAATTTACATCGGCCATGTTCTGGGCACTAAAAAGATATAAATGGCAAGGGTTGGGTTCAAAAACTAAATTCTGTTACTGTTGGAGTATAATTCATTTAATTATTGTTAAATATTGAAAAAAGTCTCTAAATTACTTTATTTATTTCATGATGTATATACCACTGGCTTCTTAAATTATAGAACAAATTGGTTATATTATAAAGATTGTATTATAACTATATTAGTATATTAATCATTTACTGATTAATATGTATGTAAACATACTTCTATGGTCATTGGCATGTAAAAATCATTTTTTATTCCATCTTATTAACATATGGTAAAAGATATGGTATACTGATGTGTAATCTATAAGAGAATCAGAATGCATCAGCCCAAATCTCAAGAACAGCAAGCAGTGATAAAGCTGGCAAATAGACTTTAGGATTTATATTCTATATGAAAATCTCTTAATAATAATTTAAGTTATTCAAGCATACACATATGATCTAAGCAATGGATATATTCTCCTATAAAATTAATTATTTATATCTAAAAAACAAAGCAAAATATAAGTGGAACTTTTAGTGTTACCAATTAAAAAACACCATAAAGATTAAATTTATGTACATGCTCTGAAAAACATTATAATGTAGCACCTTCCTTATCCTCCCAAAATTTTTAGTAGTACACCTGTTTTGCCTAGTGTGAAATCCATGAATTTTAATTGTAGAAATTTTTCTTTCTAATTTTATTTTGATGTTAGCTTTGATTTTTGTTTTGCTTTGTTTTATCTCTTAGTGGAATGAGAAAACATGCTGACCCAGGTGACTGCAGGATTCCCTTTGTCAGATAAGCCACTTAGAGTTCATGCCATCTTTCTCTTTCCTTTCATGGAGCCAGAATAGCATTGCATATACACAACAAACACGTGTTTTGATGGTTCTTTTATGAAAAGTACTATGCATCTTTCATATGAAATCTGTTTATTTAAAAGCCTTTAAATTGCTATTGTCAGAGGTCCTGCGGTTAGAGTCTGCCACTTAATTATGCTATGGCAGCAGGACCTACCTATATTCTATAACAGATTGTATCAGCGGGAGGCATAGCAACATAATTTTTAAAAATAGAACTTAATGATTTTATCTTTTCTGTCAGCAGGAGGGGGGCTTCCTATAGATACACAAACCTGTGTCTCCAAAGGTAGAGGTGATTTGCCACTCAATAGTTTTAAACCTTTGGGAATACGGGTAAAGATTTGAAGAATACAAATAACATAGACAGATAGAAAAAGGTATCATAGGGAAAGAAAAGAAGATATATGTTTAAAAGGAGGAAAAAATAAAATTTTAAAGAAAGGAAGGGCAGCATGTCACCATTGGGGCCAATGGGATTTTGATATCACCCATCGGGGGGAAGAAGAGGAATAAAGACAGCACAGATGTGTAGTTAGCATTTTCCTCAGTTCTTCCTCAAATAATGCAGTGAATTGAGACTTAATAGTTTCATTAAAAGTACATTTTAGAAAAAAAAAGAATGCCACAAAATGGCACATGGAGAAAGACAAAGTATGACCCAGTTCTGTAACCAAAGGGGCTGAAATGTCTACAAAAGGGCAAAAAGGCCACCAAAAAAGGAGTAGAGCCCAGAAGGACAAAAAGGGGGAGAGCCCAGAAGGGGAAAAAGGCCCAGAAGTGGGAATGTCTGCCTTATATTTGGGCCGTGATGAGTTGTTCCAAAGGCATTCCTAGGTGATTGTCAAGTGAGGTCATTTTGATTGACACCTGATTGATACTAGGCAATATCTTTGCCTAATGCACATGTGCATACTCAGAATTCAGTCTGTTATGATTAGAATCATGAAATTCCAGGCATAATCATGATATGATAATGATGATATAATGAAGATGAAGTTAGGGGCAGTACTTCCTGAACATTGTTTGTAGATGGTTTAGGCCAGCAGCTTTTATGGCCTTTGTGCTCTAGGATTTAAGGTAATTTATAACTCTAAAAGGGAGATATTTCTTGGAAGTCCTTAAGAAAGATCTTTAAGGGATGTTTCTATGGTTACAGAGCTGAGCCCCTATTTCTTTGTTCCCCTATAGTTCATGTCTGACTAGCTACTTAACAAGCATTTGAGAACTGGAAATTAAAAATAATATGCCTATATTTGCACACCCTACTTCTTGTTGTTATTTTGTTGAGACAAACCGTGTTCATGTGTGTCTTTTTAATGTAGGTTGATTGTAAATAAAAGCAAATTAGCTGAAATTGAAAAGTTATTGTTTATCACAACTTTAGTGAAATAATGTTGGAGAATGATATTTTTTAATATTTACCATCTTTGTCTTACATGATCATGACAGTCAAAGGACCACGGAATATTTACCACTAAATCCTAATTTGAAATCCATATTTATTCTTTAGTGATTCAGAAGGCTTTCGGAATCTTGTAGGTTGATAAGGTTTTCCAGAATGGCTCCTCAGTCAAAGGAAAGGTTATAAGAGGACAGATTGATTTAGGGTTGTATAATGCCATTCCTCTGAGGTTTACATCATCACCCAGGAAGTACACAGGAAATATAACTAAAAGCCATTCCACTAAAGAAGCATCCCTGCTGGAGTACCGCTTAATGTGCCAATCTTAGTGTTTCTGTTTACAGCTGGTTTCTTTGTAGCCTTGGGTGTTAAGCTTAGCTCACTTGCTTTGGCTACTAATCACAGATTCATACTTAAAACTTAAAAAAAAAATAAAGGATCTAAATCAAGCTTAGCAAATAAGGAGCTTCATAAAGACATTGAGAGGATAGATTTATAAAGAATATCTGTTTGTGGGGCAAGTACTTTTCAATACAGTCATTGGTTAAATAGTTCTCATGGGTATTTTGTTTGTAATTCTTTTTCATCTGGCTCCAGTAGAAGAGACAGCTTTTCCAATTCTTTTCATAATAAACGATTTAGCCATATAAATTGAATACTCCAATAACACTGAAAAATCCATTTATTTGGAGAATTGCACTCAAACAACAGGTTTAGTTTTAATTTCCCTTCTTTACTATGGCACCTTGCTTACCGTACTCCAAAATATATATAGCCACATGTATTTGTCTTTCCTTCCCCCTTCTCTACCACCATACTCAACATTTTTGCTGCGTGTTATTCTTTATACTTATCTTGTTTTCCATCACAACATATTTTCTTAAACTATGTAGGTGAAGATTTTATCGCTTCCACCTTTGGTCATACTTTTGTATTATTATCAAGACAATGCAGAAATAACAATAATGCAAAATGAAGTTCTAATTTTGGAGATTTTTATTGTGATATGTTGTCCTTTTTGGAGGATTGTCCTAGTTTGTCTAAGATTTAGATAACTCTAGAAGTACATTATTTTCAGGAACTGTCTCTCTGTGGAAAGTAATATACAATATTGAAAGGGAGTAAATAAATTTTAGTTGTACTTTTAGAAGAATGTTTAGTAAATATATATCCCAACTGCACTATAAAAATCTCAACATGTTCTCTCAATAATTTGCATTGGTTACAATGGAAATAAAATGACATTTTAAGTTATTTTTCCATCTGTAGGCCCTTTGACCCTTACTGTGTCTCCTCCTTTCCAAAAAAAAAACCCAAATTTTTAGAATTATTTTTAAATTGTTGGGGGGAAATTTGAATGTGGGTAATTTATCCATATTCTACTAAAATATGGGAAAATCTGAGAGAAAAATAAATAAAAATAAGTTATTGTTATTAATAATTAAAATGTAACCAACAAAATTAAACTTTATGTAGCATGCAATGCAGTCTCATTGCCTTATGAAAAATTCCAACCTTCTGTGGTTGGTATCAAAGATATTCAGAAGATGGTATGTATCCTTCTGTCTTTGGCCTTATCAACTGCTTTTAATACTCTAACTTAGAAAAGTGTCTTTAATAATTTAAATTTTGATATACTTCTAGAACACCATCAGTTCCATTATTCTACATCCTTTAACACACACAAAAATATAATGAAAAGCAGTCAGAAAGAGAAAAAGATTTCCAGAATTTTAACAAAAATTTCTCATGTGCAGTTTTGTCTCTGTTTAGGATATGATTAGTGGTATTTAAATGCATTTGTCACCATTTAAATTCTTAATGTCTCTTTATATAACAAAAATATTAGAATACAATAAATGATGCACCTGCATTTTCATATCCAGACAAATATTTTTATGAAAAGTTACTTCTCCAATAAGGTGGCTGGTTCTACATAATTACATTAAAATTGCTGTCCAATATAACTGTAATAACCAGTCACAATATATACTTTATAAAGAACCCTATTGCATTTTAAAAAGAAATTACATAGTAAAAGTGAAATCTACAAAAACAACCTAAAACTTCACCTAAAATGATAAAATTATCATTTTAAAGAGAAAATTGACCAAATGGAATCTACTGGTTGTGGATTGTGATGGTTAGTTTTATGTGTCAAATCTGCTAGGCTATAGTATCAAGTTATTCAATCAAATACTAATCTAGGTGTTACTATTAAGGTATTTTGTAGCTGTGGTAAACATCTACAATCAGTTGACTTTAGTAAAGGAGATTTGTCTTGCTAGTATGGGTGGGCCTCATTTAATCAGCTGAAAGTACTTAAGAGCAAAACTAAAATTTTCCTGAGGAAAATGAAATTCTCCCTCAAGTCTGTGGTATCATCTCCTGCCCAAGAGTTCCAGGCTGTTGGCATGCCTTATGGATTTTGTAAGCCAATCCTTGAGCATAAGCCTTAAAATAAATTCATGTGTGTGCATGTGTGTGTGTGTGTGTGTGTGTGTGTGTGTGTGTGTGTATGTTTTCTTATATATACTACTGGTCCTATTTGTCTGGAAAACTTTGATCGATTTGCTACAGGGATGCTTAGGTTTACAAAGATATTAATTTACTCCAGAAATATATACATCTTAATTGTATTATAGTTAAATAATTCTGAAATATGACTAAATTTGACAAAAGTTTATCTGGAAAAAATGTATAGAGAAGGTAAATATACAATGGACAATGGTCAGACTATATATGACAATATATGACCTACAGCCTTTGTAGCAATCAGCTCTAGAAACCAAATCACAATTTCTGTATCGACTGGTCCAGAATAGATAGGACTTGTTCAACAAGTGCCAACTTTGCACCTGCTTCCAACTTAGGACCAATCAGATATTGCCAAATGTGCTCTCAAAACCAATTACATAAGATGTCCCATTTCTAATTAGCCCACTTCTAACTTCCCTATATGAGCAACCTACAATCAAAGCATATCTGGAGCGTCTCTCTCTCTCTCTCTCTCTCTCTCTCTCTCTCTCTCTCCACACACACACACACGCGCACACACACACACACACACACATATACATATACATATGTGTGTGTGTGTATATATTTCTCTTTCTCTTTATAAAGATTTCCTACTTTTTTGCCTATCTTTGGTTTCTGCTAAATCTAAGTCATGGTGGCCAATTCCCTTGATATAGCAAGCTCTCAATGAATAGCTTCTGTTTATTCTCATTTGGATGGTCTTTGTTTATTTTCATAATTTTCCTAGAGGTTCCATGAAGATACAGTCTACACCGCCCATTGCTGTGGATTCTAGTCTTCAATCAGGTGCAAAGAGGGTGCTAGTGTCTTGCTGCTTATGGCTTTTGTAGCCTCTTTTAATATACAAAGTAAGCACCAGGTTTGAACTCCACACTCTTTGCATTAAATACCTCAGCTATTTATTCTCATTTTGATACTCAGGTTTTATTATTAGTTTCGATTTGTTTTATCATCTATTGTAGAATTAGGCAATTTTTTCCCATCAATTTTTGCTCTTGTGTGCTTCTGTTTTGTGCTAACAGTGTTACTAATCATAAAGAGAATCACAAGTTAGAAATAGGCATGGGTCTTATAAGTCTGTTGTTGGAGCTGGCCTTATAGGCTGGTGAGTTTGTGATTCTCATCAAACCAGCATCTATTTGAACAGATGTTGCTATGGGTAACCAATATAACTAAATGAAATTATCTTTGCATCACAAATGTTTGCCCTGAGAGCTTCACTATGATCCAGAGAGAATGATCTCTCCATTTTTCTATATGCTGGAGCTGTAAATTGTCAGGTCAGTGTTTGGAAGTCACTGTTGATAAGGTTGGAGGACCAAGATTTAAAATACACATGTATTGCTTTATAGTTACTATTGTAACCTCATGTGGGGTCATCTAAATCTAAATCTTATTCTCCTCCAAGGAAAATCTGTTTCTTATATGTACTCTCATTACATTCCTAATTATTGCTTTGTCTCTCTAAATAACAATTTCAACAAGAATGATTTGTGAGAAGCACTTAATTTGGACATTTTTTTTTGAGAGGCTCCTTAGAAAAAGAATGGAATAAGATTTCTCAGGCCCAATGGGCAGCATCCTTAATTAGTACATAGAACGCTCCAAACAAAATTCTGATTCAAAAATTGCTTCATTAAAAAGAATCCTTGGCCAACAACAAACTTGACTTATTTTTCTAGTAAATCCTCCCTCTAAAAATAAATCGTATTAGATTATAACCCAAAATATAAAATAAATATCTGAGTCCATAATGATATAAATAATTGGAGGGAACAGACTAATTAATCTCTTTTTCAAGTCAATTCCAATTATTACTTGTAGAAAATATATCCACAAAGAGATGGAACGTAACTTCTTACCCTTAAATTTGGGCTATGCATAGTTACCTCCTTCCAAAGAGTACAGTATAAAAAGAGGGAAGAAAAGAATAACTTTACAGTAGAAAAACCTGCAAAATACTACCTCAGCCAGGTGATCAAGGTCAACATGAACAGTGACAAATCATGTTGACAGAATGCTCCCTTGATATGAGGTGATAAAAATAACACATTACTTTTGTGGTCTCTCCCCCGCCACATACAAAATATATAAACCCAATCCAATCATTAGGAACAGCAAGCAAAACCCAGTTGAGGGACAATCTACAATTTGACATTATTCCTCAAAACTGTCAAGGTCATCAAAAACAAGGATAAGCTAGGAAACTGTCATAGTCAAGAGGAGCTTAGGGAGACATAACAAGTAAAAGTAACACAATATTCTGGACGGAATACTTTAACAGAAAATAGACCTTAGTGAAAACTAAGGAAATCTAAATAAACTATAGACTTTTACTTATTAATAATAATGTATCAATATCGATCCTTTAGATGTGACAAATTTATGGTACTAATGTAAGATGTTAATAATAGGCAAACTAGGTGTGGGGTCTATGGGAACTCTGTCCTATCTTCTCAACTTTTTTGTCAATCTGAAAATATTCTAAGATAAAAATTTTGGTCTAGAAAAGGCAGTTGGAGTATATTTTTTGAAAATAGTTTTAGCAAAATCAAATATTTTTTAAATTTGCATATAACTGGATAGCTTAACAATGATTCTCTTTTCAGGGCAGTGGAGTTGCAGAGTTGGAAGGAACATGTATTGTAAACTAGGGTCTTAGCAAATTATATTTGCATAATTTTCCATGGGACTCTGAAAAATATTTTCTCATAAGAATAAATATATTTATCTTTGGTTTATTTAAATTAAACTATTTCCCTTTTTTTGTTGTTGCTGTTGTTGTTGTTGTTTATGGATTATCTGTGTTTGTTGATCTTTCAAAAAATATGATCAAGGTTACAGGATAATTATTATCATAATATTGGCTAGGTAAAACACTGCTGTTTGGTAAAATGGAAATGAAATTTTTACTTTTAAAACATTGTATCCATTTTGTTTTCACTTTTTCTTATAGGGAGCTTTAAAAACAGTTGGGGTTTGATAGTCATGAGAATGAGATTAAGAGCATTTACCATGTAGCTGCATTAGACTTCCCTCTAATTCTTAGGTCTTTGGCAAATCTTTTATAGGGACAGTATAGCTCTTAACATCTAAAGTAATAGGTTAAGATTTGAAACATATGGAATGTTAGTGATCTGTGAAAGCTGTAGTTGCATTAGATTTTATCTACTTTTTATTAAAAAATTATGGTAATCACCTACATTTCATATGTGATTCCTAATACATCAAACTATATTAGGCTGCAATTAAATAAGGTAAGTATTGTGAACCTCAGTATTGCATAATGAGAAGTAATCTTAAATTATTGCTAACATTACATTAATTTCTACTATATTATGGTAAGGCTATGAAAAAAACAGTTTCCAGAATTCAATTGCACATCCAATATGTAGCACAGAAACTAGATCTTTATTCGTAGGCTGAACTTAGACTATGCTCATTACATTTGCTATAAAGGTGGATGCAATAGTTCTTTGCCTTCAAGAAGCTTATTGCAGGAGAAAGGGCAAGTGAACACAGCTGTGCAAATCCCGATGACAGAGGAAAACATTAAGTCCGAGGGGCAGCAGCAAAGAGGGACCCTAAACTCAGGTTAAGTTAGGAATTGAGATAGGAACTGGTCCCTAAGAATTGCAATATCTGAGGCCAGTCTAAAAGGATAATCAGAATACAGATAGTACCCAATAAGTTGATTTTTACAGATAGAGCATACGGAAAGACAC
Source organism: Eidolon dupreanum (assembly GCA_028627145.1). Lineage (NCBI taxonomy): Eukaryota > Metazoa > Chordata > Mammalia > Chiroptera > Pteropodidae > Eidolon > Eidolon dupreanum. The sequence continues at coordinate 75,690,276 of CM053509.1, forward strand.
CGAGGCAGGACAGAGCATCATTTAGTGTGCTTCAGCCAGTAGTTAAGACTTGAGTCTAAAGAGGTGAGTGATAGTCAAATTTAACCAAGTCAGAAACAATGTACAATTAATTTATAGATATTTCATTCATTATAATGCCAACTGGTATTTGTATAACTTTATAATATTACAAAAATCTGTGGCATTACTGAAATAAAAGATAATGATTATGTCCGTATAATAGCTAATTTGGATGTAATTTCTTAATACATGCTATTCATCAGAATTATTCAGAACCTGGAGTCCTGGTTGTGACATAGGGGAGGACAGAGTAAGCTAGTTTCTTTATCTCATCTAGACAGTCCCAGTAACAGTAGTATTGAAGGATGATGTCCACTGCCCTGTTAGCTATAGATGGAAAGTATAATTTACTTAAATTGCAAGTATCATTTAGTGAAAATTTTGTAAAGTTTACCCAGCTGCTGATTTGACTTCTGATATTTAGTAGGACTATCATGTATTAATCTGATACCAGAGCATTAATGTAGTATTCTTTAAAGCATAACTAGTATATTTATATAACAATGGACTTGAGCATACTTGTTTTTTATTTTTACACTTTTTTTGGGGAAACCTAGTTTAAAATAGACTCAGACTTCTGCTTCTTACCTTTCTGACCAATTCTAGTTTTCTCTACATGGTGACTCTGAACAAAAACCTTAGAATGACCAGATACTATAGCAAAACTTTAGATTTTGTTTACCTAATGCTTACATAAATATTATATAATTTCAAATGAATATAGCCATTGGTACTATACTATTAGTCAATATTATAATTAAACATTTATAAATTCGGTGCCTATACTATATCCAGAGATTGTCCTAGACACTGCTGAAGTGATAATTAGTCTCAGTTTCTCTCAGGTATGTTACATTCTAGGGATATTTAGCCCAAATGAGTAGAGCTTTATATATCCCCTCTAAAACAGCTATACAAATGTATTAGACAATGATATGATTGTTACTAATCATATAAAGTTAATTAAATGTTATAGTATAATGAATACTCAGATATAATCTAGTCTCTTTCAAACAAAAGATAACATAGCTAGGAGTTAGATTTTCTGTTTATATGCTCTATGGAAGTTTCTATGCTAAATAACATCTCAGAAATAATGTACTAAATTTGAAATGTGTACTAATTGTAAATAGCCAATATATATCTATTATCACCTATTTTTATCAAACTCAAAAAAATGAACTCTATTTTCATCCAGTTCATGTAATCTAGGGTATTAATGTAGTTTTCTAAATATTCTGAAATTACTTAACCCTATTTGCATACACTACAAGATAACCCTATTTGCATATACTACAGGATAATTCTTAGACTTTTTTATAGGTTTGTTACATTTTAAGGAAAATGAGTCTGCAAGCTAATTCTTTTAATGGTAGAAGCGATATCAGGAAAAATACACTCCACAGAGAAATTCATTTCACAAATTTATTATTTACTAGGATATGGAATCACAGCAAGTATAGATTTTAGATGTTATTTGGGTGTGGCTTTAGATTGTGAGCTGAGAGCTGAAAATTATTTAGAACATTATTTACCCATGTGTGAAAGCCCCCAAATGCTCTATAATTCTAATTACTGCAATGTCATAATTTTTATCTAAATTTGACCTAAAATTATAGAATTATTTTTAATGTTTGTTTTTCTTTGGTTGTAAATAAAAAGATAAGAGATTATATTCTATATGACTTTATTTCTTTAAAATAATGCTGAATTTTTCATTATTACCATCACTTACTCTGACAATGCTGTCATTATTAACATGAAGATGTATGAAACAAATGTTCAAGGAAATTTAATGCTTTCACAACAGGAAGGTCATATGGGAACAGAATGATTTTTACAATGGAGCAAACTGACCTGACCAGGTGGCCAATTAACAGAGAATATTTATTAAACAATATTCTAACAGTTTCATAAAACTCAAGGCAATATTGGAACAAAGCCATATTCATGGGTACCTGGGATTAGATTGAGATAATTTAGACAATTTTATTCCTGCCTACTCAGAAATGTGATTAAATATTGTTGACATTTATTTCATTCAATAGTCACTTTGGGCTTTTTGCCTGCCTGACTCTGAAAAATATGAATTGTTTGACTCAGGTTCAGCCATAATGGCAGAGTTTGGAGACAAAATAGTTTATGTTGTAAAATATATGCTTTCTTACCCTAGAATAAAACCTAACAATACTTCATTGATAAGAAATCAAACACATGGATAGCTAGAAGGCCAAGTCCATTAAAACAGGGAATGAGGCCATATAATATTATTATCATTATAATTAGGATAGAGAGCTGTATTACGAGTGTAATCATTTTCTAAACTTATTTTTCATTCAACATTTGTAAGAAGGAGTACTTATATAGTACAATAATGTGAGCACTGAAAATACTAAGGAATAAAGTGTTTTATTAATTTGAGTGAGATAGCAACTCTCTAGAGGAGACTAACAATAAAACACGTAATTAGAATTTACTTTGATAATGGATAGGTAGGGCACAGTTTTCACAATATCTATAGGAATGGTAAATAACCTAGATTTGACTACAGGGGAAGATGTTAAGGAACAATACTGAGAGATGCTGCTTGAGCTGAATGTTTAAAAACAAGAATTAGGCTTTAAAGATAGTGGTAGAATTATATTTCAGTAAATGGTAGCAGAATAGACAAAATTGGAGAGAAATGGAGAAGCATGGCTATTTTGGGTGGCAACTTATTTGGGGTAATTTGTCTGGAGGTGAGGCTCAACAGGTAATTGAAAGCAAATCAACAAGTCAATCAACTCATTTTTACCTACTTTCTTCATCCATAAAATAGAGATAATCTCTTGTATTAATTAGGGTTCTCTGACAAACAGAACTAGTAGGGTATGTGTGTGCAGATGGATAGATAGATAATAGATAGATGATAGATGTTAGATGATAGATAGATAGGTAGATAGATAGATAGATATAGATAGATGATTGATAAATAGATAAATAGGTAAAATGAATTATTTTCAAATTGGCTCACCTAATTATAGAAGCTAAAGTTTAAAATCTGCTGGGTAGGCTAGCAGGTTGGAGACCCAGAGAAGAGTTAATGTTTCAGCTCAAGTCCAAAGCCAATCTGGAGGCAAATTCTCTCTTTTTTAGGAGTGCCTCACCTTTTTTCTCTTCAGAGATTCAACTGATTGAATGAGGCCCATCCATAGTAAGGTCAATAACAAGATCATACTTCTGCCTAACATGATATAATTATCTTCTGTATAACTGAAAACAATCTAACCCTTTGCACAGAAAAGGATAAAAAGACCTTTGATGATGTTCACTTTTCTTGATATCTGTAACTTAATACTATGGTGTAAAGTTAACAATACTTAAATACTATGATATAAAGTCAGTAAATCTTTTGTTATATATAAGGAAATAAGACAGGGAAGAAGAGAAAGATATTTGCTAGATAGAGAGGTAGATCCACACATACAAACATAAAAAATAAGGAGGAAATACTCATAATAATTACAGTCCTCATTTTTGTAATTGGTCATATGTCATAGAATGTATTTCTATCTACCTTGTCCCATTGCATATTCTGTGTTCCCTTTACTCTCAGCAAACAACTCAGATGGTTATGGTTCTTTACCTGGTATGGGGGTGGGAGTGATCCACACTTTCATTCCTGGAGGGTCTAGGCCTTTAGTAGTCCTGCATGAATTGGCTTGTCATAGTTTTCCTTTTACTTTAATCACAAATTATGGTAAAACTAAGGGACATCCTAAGGGATCTCCCATTTTCCAGACATACTCTTTTTAACCTACATTATGGAGTAGCTGTCTAATTTCACCCTAATAATCAGGATCATTCGACCTGGCCAGAACAGTAACTCCTTTCATTGCCTGTTGATTCGAGGCATGAAATGCCCAAAGTGTCTGGGTGACAGTATTAACGTCCTGTTCAATGGAATCATCGTCGTGTCTAGTGGAAGCATTCCTTTCTTTGGAACTAAGACCTCTAGGCCAGCTGTGCCTAAAGTTGTGCTTTAGGAAGTAACAATTTTGCTAGTGGGTAATTAGGAGTAATAATAAGGGGTACCACTTTCATTTCCACTCCTTGATTCTTGGGCCTGCGAATCCTGGTTATGGGAGAAACAGCACTGTATATTGAATGCTGATTCAGAGCATATATAGCCACCTGGAGAGTTTTGTCCCAGCTGTGCAAAGTGTTGTCATTTAACTAATATGGTAACTGAATCTTTAAAAGGCCATTCTACCATTCTGTCAAGTTAACTGCTTAAGAATGGTGGAGAACATGTTAAGACCAGTGAATTCCATGAGCCTGGGCCCACTGCAGGACTTATTTTGCTGTGGAGTTCCTTGATCATAAGCAACACTGTGTGAAATATCATGGTGGTTTATAAGGCATTAATTGAGTCCATAGATAGTAGTTTTTACAGATGTGTTGTGGGCAGAGAAGTCAAATCCATACACAGAATAAGTATCTATTCCAGTAAGAAATAAAAACACTGCCCCTTTCATGATGGAAACTGTACAGTTTAATAAACATGCCAGGTAGCTGACTGATTATTCCTGGAGAAAGGTTCCATATCGAGGACTCAGTGTTGGTCTCTGCTGCTGGTAAATAAGGCTGAAGCCAGTTTGGCCTTGGTGACTAGATGTCCATATGCTGAGCTCATGAATCATCTATCCTCGATCCCGTTTTATTAACAGTAGACTATGGCAGCAAAAATATCTTATTTTAATTATAGTCCATAAATGAAAAAAAAAGGTCAAGTTTATTGTTGAACTGTATTTTCTCACCACTTGAGACATTATGGATTGTACCAATGTCCAAATTTATTTCTTATGATACTTTCATGAAGTAATATTTTGAAATATTTATCTCATTTGTGTGACTCTCACTTTGGCTTGTGTCTTAATACAAAGTAGTATTCAAAATCAGTTAGTAATAAGATGTAAAACATTTGGAAATTTTTCAGAAAAAAAAATGCACCAACCAACAAACACAAGCATATTTTGCTTCTTTTCAATAATAAAATGTGGTTGGCCCCTTTATTACAGATTAAGCACAGCCATAAACAGCACTATTTTTGTTCAGTGTCAGACAGACTTGATGAATAAATAACTGGGTTATTCCATCTATCAACTACTGATGTTCTTACAGGATTGAAATTATTCACTTTAAAAGCATCAATAAGTTGGCAATTTATTATGCTTTCAATTCTTTATGGCTTTCTTAGATTCATTTTCTGTCCATCATATTAAGAAGAGCAAATAGTAAATCCTGGTCCTCATCATAATTGCGATTTTCTTGATTCACTAAAGTTTTAAAGCAAATAAATTAAAAGATACCTTGAAGAAGAAAAAGAGAATAACTATTTCCAAATTTTCTTGGTAAAATTTTATTTAATTTGAGGGTCTTAGAAAAGTCATAAATATAATATTTTACTATTTAACTTTTAGAATTCTAAATAAAAATAAACAGAAATGAAATGACCAAGTTATTGCTGTAGTATGTATTCAAGCTATTCCAAAGTGCAGAAACCAGGACACTAATACTTCTGTGGCAGTATTGAAATGTATAGAATATGGGTGGTGATGGCATGTTTTAATGACAGAGAAGTTAAGATTGTGACATGATTGGGACCAATACAGTTCTGTTTGCTTGCTTTATAGTGTTTCAGTGAAGAAAAAATCCCTTTTGCTATTTTATTCTTTAATATGATTGATGTCCTAGTTTTATTAAGAACAGCTATTATATGGCAGGTATCCTGTGTTCTTAGCTATCTCAGAGAATACAATAGATGAAACTCCCTGTTTTTGTAAGGCATATATATTAGTGAAGAAACATAAATAAAAATAAATATTACAATGTAGATTTTAGAAAACTAAAGTGTTAAGGAAAAAGAATAGACTAAGAAGAATTAAGTGTGTTGAAAAGATAGCATTTGATTAGAGGCCAATATTTGCAGCAGAGTATGCAGTGAAAATTTTTTTTTGTTGATTTAAGACATGACCTCAGTCACAAATGAGATTTATCACATCTATAAAGTAAAAATAAATCTATAATCTTAGAAATAATTTCCCCTTAAGCAGAGCGAGTTTTGTAATAATTCTCTTAAAGATTCTTTTCCTCTTTGGCATTTATAAGTATTAAAATTTAGTTTCGAATGTCTATTATATTTTGAGAATTATTTCTATTTTTTAGGAGAAAAATTGACTACATTGATAGAGTATAATGGGAAAGCTGCAGTAGTTTAGAAAACTCCCAAAGTTGTAAAACTTTCTCAGTGCTTGCCTGAGTCAAAGCCATACCAATAATATCAGATTCTTTAATTTGTTTTTGTGATTATTTTTGTTTTGTATTCTTCAGTGAAATTTCCTATTAATGATACATGATGTAAATGAAGCTCTTGTTTCTGGACTTCTACTAATTGCAGTTTTCAGGTTTAATTTGAAATAAATGTTAAAATACTCTTCACAAAGATTAATTTATTTTTAATGAGACTTGGAGAAATGTTAATGACTTTCAATCCTTGGAACAAAACTAAAGTTCAAGCTAGCAAATTGAATAAAATAGGCAAAATATTCACTTTCAGATCTGAACTATTTATTTTGAATTATTACTTTGATTAAATAAATGTTTTTATATTCCCATTTATTTCTGCTATATTTCTGTGATGTTAAGGTAATTTGTACTAGGTATTTCCATTATACTAAAATAATCCAAGTGGAAGTGAGCACTAATAACAAAATAAACTGTAAAAAGTAAATTAGCAAATGGAATATAGAAGAATTTATTTATTATTCTTTTATAGTTAGACACTGTAGGAGACAAAAATGAGCCATATGAATGTGAGTGAGTGGGGAGGTGAGTAGAAAGTATTTTAGGTTAATGTGGCATCTCTGCAAAAGTACTGAGGGAAATAAAATGATACTTTCAGGAAATATTAGTAATTTTACATGTCTGGAACATAAGATTCCAAAGGGAGAGAGGATAAAAAGGAGAAGTTAAAAAGATAAGTAGAAACTCCATACTTATTGTTATGAAAATATATATAAACTTTAAGACTACTTTTGAGAGGAAAGTATAGAGATTCCTCACTAGAATGGTACATTTTTTTTTTTTTTTTCACCAAGGATGAACCTATAATGACACATCATAATTATCCAAATTCCATAGTTTATATTAAGGTTTACTCTTAGGGTTGTGCTTTCTATGGATTTGTACAAATGTAAATGACATGAATCCATCATTGTGGTATCATATCATACCATCATTATTATATTGCACCAACATCATATGTTATCTATATCATAGAGTATTTTCACTGCCATAAAAATCCTCTGTGCTTTGTTTATTCCTCCTTCTCCATTTCACAGCCCCTGGCAACAACTCATCTTTTTATTGTCCCCATAATTTTGCCTTTTCCAGAATGTCACAGATTGGAATCATACAGTAGTTAGCCTTTTCAGATTGACTTCTTTCACTTAGAGATATACATTGAAGTTTCCTCCATGTCTTCTAATGTCTTGATAGCTCATATCTTTTTAGTGCTGAGTAATATTCCATTGCCTGAATGTGCTATAGTTAAATTATCCATTCACCTACAAAAGGACATTTTGGTTGCTTCCAAGTTTGGTAATTGTGAATAAAGCTGTTATAAACATTTGTATGCAAGTTTTTGTGTGGACCTGAGTTTTCAGTTCCTTTTAGTAAATATTAAAGAGTGCAATTGCTGAATGATACTGTAAAAATATGTTTAGTTTTGTAGGAAACCACCAGACAGTCTTCAAAAATGGTTGCATATTTCACATTTCCACCAGTAATGACTGACACTTCCCTTTGCTCACCATCCTGGCATAATTTGAAGTTGTCAGGGTTCTGGATTTCGGCCATTCTCATACTTTGTAGTAGCATCTTGTTTTAATTTCTATTTCATAGATGATATCTGACATAGAGTATCTTTTCATATGCTTATTTGCTGTGTGTTTATATTCTTTGGTGAGGTGCCTTTTAAGGTCTTTGACCTATTCTTTAATAGAGTTGTTTGATTTCTTATTGTATGTTTTCAGAGTTCTCTATATATTTTGAATAACAGTCTTTTATTAGATGTGTCTTTTGCAAGTTTTTGCCCAGTCCGTGGCTTGTCTTCTCATTCTCTTGCCATTGTCTTTCTCAGAGCAGAAGTTTTTTAATTTTATTGATGCCCACCTTATTATTTCTTTCATGGATCTTGCCTTTGGTGCTGTAGACAACTAGGTTATTTATGTGTAAATTTCTGTGTGGTTCTATCAGTTTATATTTTATATATGTTTTTTAATTGATTAATTTTTATTAAAGTTATTGCAATAGCATTGGTTAATAACATTATATAAATTTCAGCTGTACATCTTTATAATATGACATGTGTATACTCTATTTTGTTCTCACCACTAGAAGTGTGGTCTTCTGTCACTACATATTTGATTCCCTTTATACTCTTCGTTCTCCTCTCATCCACCTTCCCCTCTTGGAATCTACAACTGGGATATTATTTCTTAAAAGTTGCCTTTTCTCCAACATTCTATATTTATTTTATTCTTTTTAAAGTGCATTATTTTGAAGTATATTTTGTTTTTTTTCCTTTTGTGAGCATTTGTCTGGTACATATTTTTATCTTTTTTCAATCTTCCTATTTCATTTTATTTTAAAATTCTTCTTGTAATATCATGTAGGTAAATTTTGTGCCTTAATTATTCCTTTTAATAAATGTCACTCTATCATTTTTTTGAGTATTCCCTCTATTACTCTTCTTTCAACATTTGCCTTTTTGTAGAACTACTTTTAAGTAAAGTTGTAATGCCTTGATCTACTCTCCATGTACATTAACTTTTCTCTTACAATTTTTCACTTCTATTTTCATCTTATTTGTTTTAATATTTTTTCAATTTAAACTTTCAGCATGCTGTATGCCCTTCAGCCATATCTGTTCTGTTACTAGTATGTTAGTCTAATCATTAAATTTCAGATTGCAAACATGTCTGTTTTAAATTTTATGGAGGCAGTAACTTCTGTCATCTTTCTGAGGAAAATAATGTCTATTCTAATATTGTATTGTATGTGTTTATATAACCTCACTTGCTCTTAATGTGAGTAATTCTGGTTGTTGAGTTGTGTGAATCTCTTTCATGACATTACATTTCCTCAATTATTTTGTCAATCTTCATGGTGATGGCAATTTCTGGTCATAATGCTAAAATGTATTTTTACCTCTTTAAATTTGAATAGATAGAAACAACAAAAAGCGGCTTCAAGGCATGTATGTGATTACTGTTAATTGCCTGATAGAGGAGGATTACCAAGAAAGGCAGATCTCCTGGCCACTTCTGCTGTGCTGCCATGACCAATCATCCTGTTAGTTGATTGGAACAACTTCAGACTTTACTGGCTGCTGTCATATTTTTTACCTATCTCTGCTTATGTATTTTTTTGGATCTTGGCTTTTTTTTTCAATGATATGCTTTTTGTTTTTCAGCTATACTTCGTGAAATCTAGTAGAGAACTTTCATATTTTTCAATACATTATTTGTTGATTTATTACTTTTTAAAGTTTTATTGATTTAAGGAGGAAAAGATAGTCTGCAATGTTGTCAGTCTATTATGTTAATTCAATTTTTTAACATATTTAAGTTGTCAAATTTTATATTTAATTTTTCCCTTTATCTATTTTTTCTTACATGTTTTATCTATAAGTGTTATTTTAAGTTGAAACCAATATAGTCTTTATTATTGTCTGTTGAACCAAGTAATGTGATTGGACCTATAGAAATTAGAATATAATCTCAGTTTTCTTAATCTATAATGATCAAAGAAGATTTACAAGTTTTAAGGCCTAGAGACTTCTGTTTTCTAAAACTCCATTTATTGACCAAAACTATATCCTTACTTAATTTCACATTTTGACCATAAGTCTTTCTTTGTCCTTATAGTTCGTGTATAGATGTAATATTATCTCAGATACTGATGTGTAAACTAGTTGTTAATTTAAAGTTTTTTTCTACCATACTACCTGTTAGTCAAGTGGAATATAATTGTTATTTACTATGGTCCTCTGTTATGCTGTTGGATTTTTTCAAATACCTTTTGAATTGAATAAAAATACTTCATAAAATAACACAGGTGGCTCTATAATTTTCCTCTATTTTTATGTAAGTCCCTGCCCTGAATGAAATGGCTGACAGCAAGGCCTAGGTATGTGCTATGTTGTGTTAACTTCCATACTTCAATTTAACTTACATTGTCAGGAAGTGGTCTCTCAAATGCAAAAATACAGAACACGTTATTCTAGGGTAACAATGTATATAATGCAAGGCTTGTATGGCCTTTCTTAGGCAGAGCCTTCAAATTTGGAGAGAATACAACTTGATTTAGTTTTGTTGATAATCTTTCCATGTATGGGGGCCTGGGAATGAGATAAGGAGAGCAGCTGGTTTTCATAGTGTGATTTAATTTCCCTGATTGATTTCTCTTCTCTTCCCACCTCAGTCTCATTCTGATTAGTTACTCAGCATCCCAGAATCCTCATCTAGACTATACATGGCCAAATTCAGCTATTAACTTAGTATCCCTCCGAGATTCTGCCAATAGGAAATGCTATACATATCCCTAACTTCCGCTTACTCCTCATGCCGGAACCTGCAGGACGGAGTCGAACAGTCCTGAGTGGGGGAGCGAGGGTTAGGAAAAAAGACAGAGAAGAGAAAAAGATCCCAGGAGGGCATACAGTCAAAGCTGCACCCTCGAGTTTATTTAGCATCGTATACTTATACAGCTTGAGTACGTGACAAACTGCTCGTAACAAAGTAACAAACTGCTCAAAACAAAACCACAAATATCCAGAAACAATAGCTGCGATTAGCATGGATTAACATAAAGCCAAGAGAAACCTCCTTCCTTGGGATTTCAGGAACTGATACTTCTCCTCCCTTGGGATTTCAGGAACTGATGCTTCTCCTCCCTTGGGATTTCAGGAATTGATGCTTCTCCTCCCTTGGGATTTCAGGAACTGATGTCTCTCCTCCCTTGGAATTTCAGGAACTGATAATTCCTTACAAAGGGCTCCCAACATCCTCAGGTCACTCTCACCGTGCAGTGTAGCTTCTGCTCTGGTGTACTCAACAGTATGATCCCATATATTTTCTGAATTTCATCACAGCCTCTGGGCCTTAGGTGAGTCCTCTTTCACTCCATATACTATTAAGAATTTTGTGGGGAACATCTTTTCTGTTGATACAGTGAAATTCGTGGAGAGATAGGGATAGAAAATACAATCTCCCCTTTTGAAACAGAAGTTTTTTTTTTTAATTAATGCTTTTTAAAAATAGATGTTCATATTGTTTTTATTTCAGTGGATTATAAATAGAAAAATTATACTTGAAATCTTTACCTAATCATCATTACCTCCAAAATATCATTTGGATATATTTCTTTAAGTGCTAAAAAGGGATGGTTTGGAAAAGTGTGTTTCAAAATACTTTTGTCATTTAGATAAACACCTAAATGCATCGTGGTTCTCTCATTAATCTGTAATCATTCTAGATCCTTTTGTCTTTATAACTTAACAAAATAAAAACCTTAAAAATCTTTTTTACCGAATTATTGTCCCAAACCAAAACCAAATACAGTGTAGTAAGTTCCTACTTAACATTGTACATTTACTAGGAGTTAAAATACATTCTGGTATTATAACTCTTTAATTGGTCTTTGTCTCTGATGAGGAAAACATTAAGCGATAAGAAAAAACTGACTTCTATCAATTTGCCAGATCCTCATTTCTTGAATACCAGTTTAAATTGCAGAAGCATAAATAGAAAAAGCAAAAAATTCTACTGTAATTCTTTATTAACTGTATCAAACTGCATAACTGGTGATTTTCTTGAATATAAGGAAATACTTTTGCAGTCATTTTTAGAGGGCAAAGAAGACTTTCCCTTTAGTAAGTCATTGGCATAGTTCATCACCATGCAGCACTTAATGGTGAATACAGTAACGTTAAAAAAACGGTTTTTCCTCATTTGTTTATTTTGCTTCCTTAGAACCTAAGTTTGGCGAACTTAAATTTACTATGGTTCACTATCTTTTACTGAGATTGAGGTTATTAAAGTGAGTGCCAAAATAAGCATTCATATAAACAGGTACTTCTATTTCAAAAACAGATTTCAATTATATTTATCACACTTAAAATACACCTTACTTAAAATACATTTACAATGGCACTGGTACAAATCATTTTTTCTTACTCGGAACATTTTGTTTTTTAAAAAAATTAATATGATAGTGCTAGTACATATTGACAACTTTCAACATAAGAGTATGTTATCCAGCTCTTAGGTGTCTAGGTTGTGTGACTCCGAGTAAGATTTGCATAGAAGTCTGATGCTCAGAGAAGAAACACAGTGGGCAAAGAGTAGCCAAAAGAAGCGATTTTATTAAGTAAAGCAAACAAAGTAAGTTAACGAGAGAAAATACAAGCCTGTAGTGCCATAAAAAATTGAATGCACTGAGAAGTTGAGAGTCTGAGTTTATACGGGCTATAAGATTTCTTTGTTTTCCTTTTGTCCCTCCTATCTGGAAGGGCTCAAATTCCCTCTCCTCCCTCAGAATCTCCCACTTCTGGCCCTGGCATATGCAGTGTGTGCTTGTAGATGGGAAGTATCTCAGTTAACTAATTTTGCCTATACCAGTGGAGCTCCCTGGTATATAAGGTTATATAATGCTCATCAGCAGTTAACTGAGCGCAGGGGAGTGCTGGGGGCAGGGGAGCGGGGAGGTTTGGGGGAGAGGTGAGGGGAAGCTATGAAGGTGACAGGCACTGCAGGTTATCTTGCCTGCCTATCTAGTTTCTGACTTAGGGGGAAGGAGGGAGGCCACCTGATATTTTGTTGCATATGTTCTGCTGAGCTGGTCTTTGGGTCTCATTAACCCTTCACTGTCCCTCTCCCTTCTGCTCATATCTATCTATCTACTCTGTCAAGTAAACTAAGACAAGTAACTTCGACTCATGAATTTGTAAGATAGATAGATGGTCATTCTCAGATATCATACTGCATGTAGCAGTGGTATTTGATGCATAGTATTACTTCTTTCTGGAAACAGTTTTTTCACTTGGCTGCTAAGACACGTGATCTTTGTTTTCTTTATCACTGGATTTTTCTTCCCATTCTCTTCATATTCATACTTTCCAGCTTCTAAATCTGTTCTGTCTACACTAGATGACCTGATTCCATCTCATGATTTCAAGTGCTAACTATAGATTCCTAACTCCCAAAGTTATTTCTAGAACTAGGACCTTTCCCCCTGACTCCTAGATTCTTCCATCATTGATCTTTTCACTTAGATATATACTAGACATCTGAAGCTGAACACACTGAATTAAAACACTTTGTATATCTCTACTGGCACCAACTTGGTTCAGGCTCTCATGGTATTTCACCTGGATTTTTGCAATTTTCATGTAACTGGTTTCATTGTTCCTAGACTATGTCTGACTTTATCTCCTGCTACTTTTGCTCACTCTACTCCAGCCACTTTTCTCCTTTTTCTTGAACATGTTTCCTGTTAAGAAAAAAAAGTGCAGTTTGCTGCCAGCGTCGATTTAATTTTACATAAACATGCTCTTTGAGGCTAAAGCAAATCTAACTGGTTTTCAATGTGAGAATAAAATATAAACACTGTGCTTGGAGTTATTTCTAAATAGAACTTGTCTCTAATCCTAATGAAATAGAAATGTATACATAAATTCATCAAATGAATCTTGAGCTAACAACTATTCAAAAACAATGTAACATCACGCGTAGAAATGCTACGTTTACTAAGATTTGACATTTTCAGTGACTGAGAATTACTTTATTTTGTATATGGAATTACCACTACTAAAAACAATGCTATGAATAGAATAATGTCTTCCTTTCTAAAGACTACTGATATACTAGAGCAATATAAAAATAATAAAAAAAACAAGACATTTCATAGCAAACTTTGGAGGTAAGGTTAGGACTATAATCCATGAGTTATCTGAGAGTAAATACTACAGTCTCAAGCAAAGCGGGTGAGTGTTCTCAGGGCAAATGAGAAATGGGCTAAACATCTGTTTTTTCCTCCAAATTTTGTTCCAATTCTACCTGGAACATTCATGGCTATCTTCATGGATTTCTCCCTCTCTTCTTGTAAGCCTTTTTTTAAAATATCAAATATTTCATTAACCCTTTCTTGACTTCTCCATTTAAATTGCAAACTACCACTGCCCTGCCACTCCAATTCCATATTATGTTCTAGTTTTTCTAGGATAATTATTGCCTACTATACTTTATCATTTATACATTGTGTGTGTGTGGGTTTTGTTTTTTTTTGTCTGCATCATTAGAATATATGCTCCAGAGACATGGATTTTCATCTGTTTTGTTTACTATTTTTCTGTGAGCAGTTAAACAACTGTTGAATTAGTGAATGAACAAGGTACTATCTCTATACCGAGCTTAAAGCCAGTATGAGCCACAAAAATTTAGCATGAAACCACTCACTTATTAAGACGCTGAATTCCTTTTACCTGTCATTGTTAGAGATAGAGAAGCTATTTAATGGTATTGCTCAGATGTGTGATAGCATACATATTAATAAATCAAAGAGACAACCATTTCATCTTAATTCTTATTAATGTGTGGTTCTTTCTGTCAAAATGGTTAATTTTTTTTTATTTAAGATGTTAACGTGAATATATATATATGTGTGTGTGTGTGTGTGTGTATATATATATATATATATATATAAAGATTAACTTTGTCTCTCTCTCTCACAACACACACACAAACTGTTGTTCAATTATACTATTGTTATTGAACTCAGGTTTGGCTGCTTGCCACCCATAAGCCAATAATTCATAAGCCAATAACTCGGGAGATAAGAGTTTGGTAGAAGGAAAGCAGATTTATTCAAGAGCCGGCATCCTGAGAAGACAGTGTATTTCTGTCACAAAAAGCTGTCCTGCTGCTTCACTGCAGGCAGGATTTATTACAGGGAGAGGGCTGGGCAAGGGATAAGGGATAAACTGAAGCCCCAGGGAGAGGGCTGTATCCTGGAGGGAGGGGCAGGCAAAGCCACCTGTGTGTCTTCTGGCCTTGGCTTGTTTCTCAGGCTGGCTGGAGGGGAGGCAAATGAAAAAAAGAATTAACAAGGAGGGGGTGGGAGCTCCTCCTTTAGGGTAGGCGTAAGCAAGATGAACTCTCCTTTGCAGACTGCTCTGATAAGCAACCTGGAGCTGGTCAAGTGGAGGTCTAGGGAGGATTTGGCAGTCAATCTTTGGGCATCAAATGGTCTGAGAAGCGTTAACTCCCTTTGAAGTCTATTTCTAGAGTTCTCAATCAAGTAACTGTTTATCTACAAGTTAGAAATTAGTTAACAAGGCATTTTTATGTACTTAAAATATCAGAGTGAGATTGTAAGGAAAAAAATTAATTATTATTGTTACCCTTGGGGTGATGTGAAATCTGGCGTGGCACTAGTGACGTGGGGGAGGATGACTATAGTGTTCATGTTGTGTGTTGTCCCTTGGTTCTTTCCCACTGACACAGCAAAGAATTACAGGTTGGCAAGATTTAGAAAAAGATTTATGGAGAGTACATTTTAGAAGGAGACTGGCACCCTAGGGAACATTGCAGCCCTGTGGAATTTGGGAGGTGAAGAGATAAGATCGTATACCCCAAGGGAGAAGCCGGTTTTCTGCAAAGAGAGCTGTAACAACACAGAAATGGGAAGGTCTGTTTGTATTTGGGCCTTGATGGGAGGTCCTAGATGATCCTTATGTGAGTCACTTTGACTGATAGTTGGCCTAATCTAAGGCTTGCCTACTGCTCATGTGCTTACCCAGAATTCAGTCTGTTATAATTAGATTCATGAACTTCTAGGTATAGTCATGTTATTATAATGACAGTATAATGAGGCTTAATTGTGGGCAAATTAGGGTAGTACTTTCTGAGCATGCATTTGTAGCTGATTTAGCCAGAAGCTTTTATGGCCTTTGTGCTCTAAGATTTGGGGTAATTTATAACCCTAAAAGGGAGGTATTTCTGGGAGGCCCTTAAGGAAGATCTTCAAGGGAAGTTTCTATGGTTACAGGGCTGGGCTTTCACTCCTGTCACTCATGCCTGACTAACTACCTAACACAAGCATAAGACTAGAATTAAACCACAATAATCAGTTACAGAATGTATACATAATATACTTTTTCATATTTTGAAAATAAAAACTTCAGTGTTTAGTGGTAAAATATCATTGTTTTTCTTTAACAAATTATGTTTGTACCACAACTAATACAAACTATGTTAATTTAGTAAGAACATTGCATTTTTCATGGTGCTGAGATATACTGAAGTTACGTTCATAT
Source organism: Eidolon dupreanum (assembly GCA_028627145.1). Lineage (NCBI taxonomy): Eukaryota > Metazoa > Chordata > Mammalia > Chiroptera > Pteropodidae > Eidolon > Eidolon dupreanum. The sequence continues at coordinate 75,706,756 of CM053509.1, forward strand.
TTTCACTACAAAATTTTCATTTGAACTTTCTACCTGAATTTACTATAGGAATTACCATTAAGTCTATTATTTCATCTTCTAGAAAATGAAGTTTTAAAGTTTTAATTTCTGTAAATGCAAAGATTAAACAATTCAATGAATTGTTTTAACAGATCAATTATTTGAAACATCAGATGAAATTTATAAGTAATTTGTATCATTTATTCATTTATGAAATTTTCTGTTGTTTTGGAAAAACTCCTGTGTGTCTTCTTTACTTTTAATACTCACCTCACAAAAAACCTCACTTCTAATGCTTCTGATCACCAAGTGTATATTGGAGAGTCTCTCCATACCAAGTAATTCTGCCATATCAGATGACTGTTCTACAATTTAACTTATTTCTGACACTATATACCTGGAGTTAGCATCAGATTCCATAGGTTAAGGACTAAGTTCTGCCCTCTCCTCTTACTTCAAATGCCAATCACAAGTCTGGGTTGTTACCTGTGCATTTGAATGACAGGTTACGAAGTGGAGGTTCCCCTGAGTCTCTCTTCAGGTTCAATCATTTGTTAGAGCATCTTACAGAATTTAGGAAAACATTTTACTTACTAGATTAATAGTATATCATAAAAACATACAACTCAAGAACAGCCAGATGGAAGAGATTTGTAGGGCAAAGTGTGGGAAAAGGGTGCAGAGCTTTCATGCCCTTTCTGGGAGTGTCACCCTCCCAGTACCAGCATGTGTTCACTAGTCAGGAAGCTCTCTGAACTTCTTTGGTTGGGTATTTAATGGAGGATTTATTACAGAGGCACGACGGATTAAATCAGTGGCTGTTGATGATTAACTCAACCTCCAGTCCCTCTAATCCCTGGAGGTTGAGGGTGGGGATGAAAGTATCAATCCTTTAATCACATGATTTGTTCCCCTGGCAACCAGCCTCCCATCCTTAGCAGCTTCTCAGAAGTCACCTCATTAATATAAATTCAGATGTTGTTGAAAGGGGTTTCTTATGAATAAGCAAAGATTCTCTTCTCTCAGTTATTGCTCTGGAGCTTTTTTAGTTGCTGGGGACTATATATATATATTTTTTATATATATATACACATATATAAAACAAAAGATGCTCCTATCATCCTTATCATGATGGAAATTACAATGGTTTTAAGAGCTCTGGCTCTTAAACAGTTTATCATTAAAAAGATACAATTAAATATATATATTTTTATTGTGACAACCTGTTTACCTTGTTCTTAGAATATAACAACAATGATTCGGGGAAAAGTAAATAGTGGGAACCAATGCCTATAATTTATAGCCACAGCTGAGGTCCCAGCCAGTTGCTAGTATTAACTTGTCAGCCATGGAAGTAAGCCATCTTGAAAGGTGAGGGTCCCAAATAATTTGTTTCAGCTGGTGTCATGTGGAGAAAAGATAAACTGCCCATACCAAACCTTGCACATATTGTAGATTTGTGAGCAAAATAAATGATTGTTAATGTTTTAAGCCATTAAGTTTGGCAGTGGTATGTTACATAGTGATAGATAAGTGTTATAATTAAAATAATGTAGGACAGAGAGATGAAAGTCCTGTCTTGTCCAGACCTATGCTCTCAGGCATAATAATTATGCATTATTAGTTTGTGGAAGGAGAGCAGATGGCAAGTTTAGACTAAATAATGTAACCTTATAATGTATTTTTCATATTTTTTGAAGAAAATAAACCACATCAGGTATTGTTATATGTAGATACTCTATTCAGGTAGATCTAAAATGATCATTTAAGTCAAGGTTCTGGGTCCCAGAGTGAGCAAAAAAGTTAGGTAGGAGTCACCTTTATTGAGTTCTAGGGATTTGCATTTAATGGAAATGTATATTTATAGCTATCTTATTTATTAAATACACGGGTAGGAATATTAATTTAGAAGGCATTAAAATAATTCAAATTTCATCCTTTTGCTTAAATTTTCTTATGTCTCCCTTTTAATGTTTGAAAGTATTCTGTTATCATTAGGGTGATCTAAAATCCATCGTTGCCCCAGTGACATTGAGGGTTCCTCGGTCCTTTCAGCCGATGCAGTAAAGAATTACAGGTTTAGAAAAAGTAAGACTTAGAAAAAGTAAGATTTATTAAAGTATGTTTCAAGAGAGAATTGGGCTATGCCAAAGAAGGCTGAAACACTATAGGATTTGGGAAGTAAACCTTATATTGTGGCTGTGATGGGTGATTACAAGGGTGGTACTGGATGCTTAGCACGTGAGGTCATTGTGATTGACATTTGGCTGTTATATAACCCTTTGCCTACTGCACATGCAGTTACCCAGAATTCAGTCTGTTATAATTAGATCATGAACTTTCAGGCATATCAGTGATATTATAATGATGGTATAATGAAGATAAGATTACAGAGAGGTTAGGATAGTAATAACTGTGCAAGTGCTTGTGGTCAGACCAAACCAGAGGTTATTTTATGGCTTTTCACTCCTTTGGGCTTCAGAATGTAGGGTAATTTACAACCATAAAATGGATGTTTTAAGAAGGTCCTAGGGAAGTCTTTGTGTGGGGCCTTCATTCATTCCCCAGTCGCTTATGTTTACCTACCTACCTAACAATTTCATATATTTGAAAATTCAAAATAACATGTGTTCCAGTGTTACATAGTAAATCTAAAGTGAAAGTTCAGTTTTGAAAGAGATATAGTGTTACACATTCTAGTTCTGATCAGTACATGAAAACAAGGAAATTATTCTAATTAAAGATATTTCTGCCTATTTAAATACTTATCTCTCGTTTTCAAGTGGGAGAATTTTTGGTTATTTCTCTTTCAGTCTTAAGTAGCAAATTGTATTTAATATAATTACCATGATTCTTGAATAATACTCATATTTTTTAGTTTTTCCCAACCCGTGCCTGTGTCATTCTCTGTGAAAGAGAAATGACTTCTTGACACATTTACTTTAGTCTATAATTATATCATTTCTAAACAGGAATGTCAATGAATAATAAAATCTTCAACAATGAAAGATATATATACATATTTTCATACTTTCTGGTTTTGTGACAACATGAAAAGTTGTATGTTTTCATCTTTTTTTTTTTAAATTCAGTGAAATGTGTCCACAAAACTTCAAATATGCCTCATTTTCTGTGAACAATTTGTTTTGGTTCATTTCCTTTGGCAACTACATTAACATTTAATAAAATACAGATTATGAGGAAGTACTTAAAATGTTAATTTTCAAAAAGATTGTGTCTATGAAGCAGAGCAAACACTAAAGGTAAGAAAAAGGATTTGAATGAATACTTCAAGCTATATGGTAAAGTATGTCCTTTAATGGGCTTCTTTTATATAAATTAAATTCTATGTCTAATGAATATCTTCTTTGGAGTTTTTGCTAACATTTACTAAAAATTTTAGAAGTCAGTGTTTTATTAAATGGAATGAAAGATTTTATTAGAAAGTAATTACACCAAATAATTCTCCAAGAAAAATGTTCTCAGTACAACAATTAATATGAAAATTCAGAACCATTAATTTCTATAAGAAGATAATGATTCATTTGAATCATTTGATCCATAGTAGTTAACTTTTTCTGAGAAGGAAGATGCATTCTTGACACACTGTTTCAAATCTTTTATTCTGTTTCCTGAGTTCAAATATAATAGCACAAAGTTTATTTATCTCTATTATTTCCTTTGTTGTCTAAATAATAGCAAGGCCTAGAAACCTTCTTATGGATTTCTGTGAGCCCTTAATTAATGATTACTGTGTAATTCTCAAATACTATATGTTTTATATAATGATAAAACTATTAGGAAGTAGAAAAATATTAAGGCACTGGAGAATCTAACTCTTCCATAAGTTGAGGGATTTAGGTTTCTCCTCTTGGATTCTACAAATTATGGAGCACTCATGTAATTCCTATAAATTTATTTTATAAACCCATAAGTTATCCTACTCTAAAAATAAATTAAAAATCCATAAAGTCAAATTTTAACCTCTATATTGCAAATTAAACAATTATAAACTATTTTAAATATACACAATTTGTACAAGTTTCTTAAGGTTTTTCCAACTAAAATATTATGATCTAGGTCACTTCAACTTGAAGGTATGGAATATCATCTACAAAAAATGAAGAAATAGATCAATTGCAAGTTAGTCGCTAGCTGTCCTAGTTATTTTCTTGGTCATTATCATTTGGTATTTCTTTAACTAGGAAGAATATGGGAGGAAGATAATTATAAAGGCAGAAATCACTGCTCCGAAATTATGCATGAGATCTAATAATACAGTGAAATAATTTCTGTCTTTCTATTTCCCATGTATACTCTTAAGCCTATAATGCTGTAACATGATCCAGACTTTGTATGTACCATGATATTATTAGCAATTTAAATTTCTGGAGATGGGATAGAGTAATTAATAGCCTCCCTCCACCCCAAGTCTTATGTTAGGTAAAGTCCTATGCTTATTCCAAGAATGTCTGAAGTCTGGTACTGACTGCTGGTCATGGTGTAGATGGGTTGAACTAGCTAGTAATTTATATAATGCTGTTTAAAGTTCAAAACTCTCCTGCTGACAGGCAGAACCACCTTGTTTGCATTACTTAGGGATATATAGATTGAAGATTTATACTTGGTTTAAATGTTACACAGCCTTACTTGATTAGGTGATCTGTAGGGCATAAAGGACTCCTACAAAATTTTTTCTCTGAGTTCGTCTTAAATGAAGATTCTAGTAGTTCATAATCCTGAAATGAAGTTTATCCTACAAGACTAAGAAAGGGCCATAGAAATTGCATATAAGTTGCTCTCAGAGTTTGCCTGTGTGTGTGTGTGTGTGTGTGTGTGTGTTTCATGTTATACTATATACTTTACTTTTATTAAAATCTTAGATAAATCCTTTCAATCTGAATTTATATAATCATTGTAGATTCAAATACTCATTACGATAAATGGTATTCAGATTATAATGTTGTATAAACATAAAGAATAAGACTGGACCTACTATTAACATATTGTCAGAGTAGAAAAAAAATGAACTTTTTCCTCAAATAAGGGATAAAGTTTAGAGGGATCAAAAATATAGACATCTACAAAATGGCAGACTAGGGAGTGCCAGGCCCTCAATATTGAAACATCAAATAACAACTAGAGAGTGACTAAAACAACTTTGTAGGACTTCTGAAAAACAATAAAAAATCTATAGCAACCAAGCTAACATTAAATCAAGTAAAAAAAATTTAAAAGAGTAGAACTTTTGTGATGTTTTTATTTGCTCTTAGCCCATCCCCTTCCTAACATGGCATGGTTGAGAGAAAGTGGTTCCATTTCTAGTTCCCTCCCTTGGGATGGAAAGAACAGAGCAGAAATATTTTTGCAATCTTCTGTCTTGTCTGTAGGCTGCCTAAGGGATTGGTATCTGTCTTGTCTGATTTAAAATTCAGACAGAAATGGCAGCATAGTTTAGATTTCAAGTTAAAAGCCATAGAAGGCAGTGATAGGCACTGTGGTATATGTACATGGCAAACTCACAGCTACCTGAGGGTAAGAGATTAGGGGTAAAGGAGGAAAATAGAACATCTAAGACATTGAGAAGAAGACCAATATAGGCCAATACAGAGTTTGAGGTGAAATTCTTTGTATAAAAAGGAGTAATAAAAAAATAATCCTCCGACCACAAAAAAAAAATAATAAATAAAAATAAATAAAAAGGAAGAAGGAGAGGAAACAGAATGTAGGTTGTGTGGGACAAAAAGAATGTAGCTAGTAATTTTGTAGATTTGATCCTCAAAAATACTAGTAATTAAAGTAAACATAACTATACTATCCAATTAAAAGACAAACATAGTCAAATGGGATAGAAAATAAAACCAATCCACATGCTCTTTAGCAGATGTCATTAAAAAGATGGTAAATAGTTATGCCGTATAAAAGCTAATGAAAAGAAAGTTGCTGCATATAGAGTGATACCTGAAAAAGTATATTTTAAGGTGAAAATAATAACTAGAGCTTCAGTTAATTAATAAGTTAAAAAATAAATTGTATGCGGCTAGTGACATAGCTCAAATATACATAAATCAAGAACTGATGCTCTGCAGGGACAAATTGATTAATCTATTATCAGAACCAATAATTTTAGTATATATTAAGGTATAAAGTATAAGAAGCACACAGAAATTAGAAATCAGGATATAGCAGAATTAAAAAATAAATATCAAACTGACTTAATGACATTTATGATTATGCTTGACAGCTGGAGAATACCTATTCTTTTAATTCATACATTGTACTTATAAATAAAATAACTGCTTGGCACTTTAAAGAGTCTCAACATAATTTTATGGAATGAAAAAAGAAAGAATATCTTATGAGTACACAGTGAAGTTAAGCTCAATATTAAAACCAGATTTTTTTTTATGTTTTGAAAAGGAAATATACTTCTAAATATCACATGTCTAATAAGACATCTCATTGGAACTTATATAATACTTTGAAATCAATTATGATAGAATACAACATAAGAACTTTTGTAATGAGTCTTAAGCTATGCTTTCAAGGAAAGTTGAAAACTTATAGGCATTTATTAGGGAAAAAAAGCTAAAATAAATTAACATTTGTTTAAAAAAATAAGCAAATTTAACGTATTAAAAGAAGAAAGTATAAAAATAAGATCAGATATTAATAACATAAGAGAAAATAATATAATACAAAAAAGAGCTAAAAATTGTTTTCCAAAAAAGCATAAAATTACCTGATCAAGAAAAAATGATGTAAGATAAAAGAGAAAAAAACATTTAAAGGTACAAAAAGAGAATATCTGTGGATATTACTTGGGTATATAGCCTCTGATTCTATATTTCTGCATATATACATTTAGACATAGATATATATTTTTATTATAATGATTAATAAAACATCTCTGTCCTTAGAAAAAAATGGATAAATGGATATTTATATCGGTAAATTTTAAAATTTTCTAGATAAATACTATAAGAAATAAAAATAGAAAATATGAATAACACAAAGAAGGTGAAGAAAATTGGAGATATTAAAGAAATTAAATACATTATTAAAAACCTTCCCACAAGGAAAATTTGAGCTCATATAATGTCACCAGTAACTCATTTCAAATATTTAAAAAATAAATAATGCCAAACATAGAAACTCATTCAGAGAACAGAAAATAAGAAAACGTCATCTAATGTAATGTATAAGGCCAATATAATTCTGAAAACAATATCTAAAAGGGATATAAAAATGAGGGAGAAAATTAAAAGCCAATCTCAATCCTGAGATTGATTATAAATGCAAAAATTCTAAATTAAATATTCTCAAATCAAATGTGGCAATATATAAAGAGTTTAAACACACAAACACACATAGCACATCACAACTAAATTAGATTTTTGCAGGAAAAGAAATTCTCTTCAAAATTAGAAAATACATCTAAACAAAGTAACAAAATTAAGATAACAATTAAATATTTCAAATAACTGACAATAGAGGCAGAAAAAATATTTAATAAATTTTATATCTAATTATGATTAAAACCACTAACTACATAGGAATTAGAGAGAAAATTCTCCATCTGATTAAGAATATTTGTAAAATGTCAGTAGTAAATACCTTACTTAAGGAGAAATATTCAAAGACAAGTATAGTCGCTATAAACATTGATATTGATTACAGTGTAGATTCTAATCTATGTGAAGGCAAAAAATTTTTTTTAATTAAAGTTTTCAAAAAAATACTCTCACAATTAGCAGATGACATGACTTTAATGTAATTGTTAAATGAATATGCTGTTAAATTCTTAGGATTAATAAGTGATTTTTAGCATGTTTTCTGGATGCAGGTTGAATATAAAAATATATTGTGTTTAGTGTACAGATAAATTTTAATAATGAATTAAAATAGTTACCTTTTGTAACATTATCAAACCCACAGAGTTCCAACTAATATATCAAGCAAAATATAAGCAATTCCTCTACACAAAAACTATCAACTAAGTAAATGTGGGAAGACCCTTGCTCACGTATTAGGAAATTCAATAATGTGAATCTATTGATTCTTACCAAAGTTGTCTATGGTTCATTTTGGTAGCAAACAAATTCTCAGTAGGGCATGAGTGTATGTATGTGTATGTGTGCATGTGTACTTCTAAATGGACATGATGTTTCTGAAATTTTATGGGTATTCAAAAAGCCAAGAATAGAATACCTGTGGTACTTTTGAAGAAGGTGGAACATTTATGAGAACTTGATTTTTAAGATTGATTATAAAGATTTATTTAAAGTTATAGTAATTAAGGTAGCTTTTTATAGTAAAAGAATACACACATAGAAATTTGGAACTAATTAGAAAATCCAGAGACATAGCCATGCATATGTGGAAGTTTGATTTAAATTAAATGTGTCACCACAAATCAACTTTTTATTAAACCATGCTGAGCCAATTAGATATCCATATATAAACTTATGAAATATGACCACTACTGTAAGCTATACAGAAAAAAAGAACTAGATGCAAAATACAAAATAATATTCTAGAAGTTACAAAAGGACAGAGAAAGAGAGATATTTGTAAGATATATAACAGGTAATGAGCTCATTTTTGAATATATGAATAATCTCCACAATACAATAAGAAAGAAATAATAATACAAGAAAAAATGAGCAATAGATATGAAAAGATGCTTCACAAAAGAATATTAGATGTTCAATAAAATATAAAAGGTCTTTAACCTCATTAGTAATTATGAGAACATTTATTAAAATCATTATGATATACCATAAAATATCCATCAAAATGGCTAAAATTTAATACAATGTAATATCTCGTCATATTGAAGATATAAATGGGAATCTTTTCACATTCCTGGTAGTAAATTGTCATACACACTGAAAACTGACATTATCTGCTGAGGTTGCATACAAATATCCTATAACACACCTACGGATCTCATATTTATATCCAATATGAATCCATGTTGATGTGTAGAAGATTATACAGCATATTCACAACCATATTATTCATAATAGTCCTATATTAGTTTTCCAGGGCTGCTATAACAAGTACCACAAACTGGATGATTTAAACAACAGAGATCCAAGATCAAAGTATTGGCAATATTGCATCCTTCTGAGAGCTATAGGAGATAATGTTCTATGTCTCCTGCCTAGTTTAGCTGATGGTTTTCTGGTAATCTGGCATTCTTTGGCTTGTATGAGTGTAACCTGGATCGCCATCTTCATCTTTACATGACCTTCTCCCAGTCTATGTCTGCCTCCAAATTTCCAATTTTTATAAAGACACCAGCTATATTGGATTAAGAACCACATTAATGACTATTTTAACTTGATCACCTCTGTAAAGAACTTATCTCCAAATAAGATCACATTAAAAGGTACTGGGGATTATGAGTTCCACATATGAATTTGAAGAGGGGGGCACAATTCATCCTATAAGAAGTCCCAAACAAGAAACATTCCTAATGTCCAACAATATTAGAATAATAAATTACAGTATATCGTACAATGGAATCACAAACAATTCAAATTGATAAAATGGTACTCTATGTAACAATTATGTCACCAACATATTTAGCCAAAGAAGGCAGACAAAAATATACATACTTAATAAATATTGCAAGATAAGTTTACAGAAATTCAGAGAAAGTTAAAATGTAGTCTTAGAAATTAGCATAGGAAATAATCTTGGCATATGGCTAGAGATGGTGATTGATAAGAACAGGAGGCAATCTGGGGACTGCCAATATTCTATTTCTTGTTTGGGTGATGGTTGTATGGGTATTTACTTATGATAATTTATTGAGCTGTATATTTATTTTTAACATCTTATGTATGTGTGTTGTACCTCATTAAACATTAAATAAGACTCTTTTGATAGTTAAATAGGTAGATAATAAATACATAGTTTATATGACTATAAGGCATAGGTATAGTTATATACAAACCAAACTGTTGTATTTATTACTTTAAGAGAGTAGACTTGGAGAAGTGAGGTAAATACGATTAATTTTTCTTTTATCCCTCTCTGCCCTTTAACTTGCTTTAGAAAACACACTCTCAAATTTTAAATATTAGAAGATAGACAGAAAAAAGCAATATCATAATTAATGCATTAAGATTAAACTGAAAAGAGTTCAACTGCCCTTCAGGTCACACTTAGAAGATAAGAAAATCTTTTAGAATTTGACCTCTTGCACCATACATTTGGGACTCACAAATACTATGTTAAATATGCCTATATTCTCTTGCCATAGATATAGAAAATAGTAATAAGAATATGAATAGCTGCAGAGCTCCTTATATATTGGGCTATCATTACCACAAATATAAAATTGAAACATGGTATACACAAAGAGTAATACAAAATAACTTAAAAGACTTTTCATAGTTTAAGAGAAAGAACTAAAACATTTTCATTGATTGTAAATTGCAGTTCACATTTTTCATAAAATGGTTTATTGGAAATACCCTATCTATTTGAAATCTATTCTGTAATTCTAAAATATTTAAGAAGAATCTAAACTTAAGTTCTGAAGTGATAGAACTGCTTCAAGCCCATTGTACTTTTTAATTATGATGGAATATATTCATATGTAATTTGTATATTAAATATCAGACTATTTTGCTATATATTTAGTGTCAGCCAAGCTTAAGAAGACATTTTGTCAATATTACAAAATGGAAAAAGGGAATCCTTGTGCTACTTCTTCTTTTTGTCTACTGCATGCTAGAAGGATCCATGTTTTTGATTCTAATTTGTTCTCATAAGTTTGTTATAAAGAGAAAGAAATGAGATAGCTTTACTGATAAAAAAAAAAAAGATAGTACTCCCGTTGAAAATAGTTAAGCTGAATTAGCCACAGAGGCCAAGACCAAAGTGTTCTAAACTGAACAAAGAACAAGAGACTTCAGAGAAAAGGCAGCACATGGAAATAGTTTGTATTTAGAGTGCTAACTAGAGGCATATTCACTCTGAATCTTCAACCATACACCAGGACTCTTTTGTCCTCCTATTCTTACTCCTTTGCAATTTGCCCTCACTTAACGGTGTCATTGTTAGAATATAGCAAAATATTATACACTTCAATAAATCACTTATTAATTATTTATTCAAACATACTCAGATACTTTAAGGAGGGCTGTATAATTTAGATCATAGCTATGATTTTATTAACTAAATGAAAAATACAAATATTTCTTCCCTACAAACATTTGCCTTGATTGTCATTTAAAATGAATCTAAATGAAAATATAACAACTCCTTTTAGATGTCAAAATTTCCATGAGGTTAAATTAAAAAAATGTATGTGAATGAATATGTATTTTTTAGTAAGCATTGTGCTAGGTGATAAATATGAATAATATATATATATATATATATATATATATATATATATATATATACCCTAGTACCAAAAATAAAAAACAAAATTTACTCACTCTAATATGCGATAAGTGTTTTAGCCAGTCTATGCAAAATTCAATGAAAGCATAGGCAGAAGCAATTAACACACACACACACACACACACACACACACACACACACACACACACACGTATATGTATAAAATAGAAGTCTTTATAATGGTAATGCATGACGAGGTGTTGGGTAGGGTTATATTTTTAGGTAAAATATATTTTGTGTAGAAAATTAAATGTAATTAATTACATGGAAATATGAGACCAAAACATAGCAAGTATTCTGAACTTGATGGAAATTAGATTGAAAAGGAGTGATAGGAAAATATCAGTACGGAGCATTAGCTTTGGGGCCTGAATATAAAAGATAATATATACTATGCTTAAGAATTCGCAAGATTTACTCTAGATTTTAGAGAGCCATTCAAAACTTTTCTTTTATAATTATCATGTGAAAGATATAATCAGATCCATATTTTAGAATATAGTATTGGTAGTCATTAATAGATTAACTGTAGAGAGGAAGAACTGGAAGCAGATAGAATTATTTGGTGGTTTTTATACATGTCAAAGCAAACAACAATGAAGACTTTAACTAGATTACAAAACTGAGACTGAAAGAAGATAAATCGAAGCACTCTGAAGGAGAAACAATAGGACACGAATTGTAATATCTGAGTAATAAAGAAGAGAGAATGGCTTTAAAATAATTCTCAGATTTCTAGCACTACGTTCCTCTTAAATGAGGCATTAAACAAGAAAAGTTTGAGGAATAATTTTGAATTTAAGAGTCAGTAAGAGGCACACTGAAGGAAGTGATAGAAATATGATTTGTTACATCAATGTGTACATGGCCATTTAAACCACAAGATACCATTGAATTGCCTTGAAATACATCTTATAGCTATAAAAGCAAAGGGAGATAGTCATAAGGAGGTAATAAAAATAAGAAGAGAAGGTCAATGATGGAGTTTGAGGATAAAAACAACATTCCCACAAAACAAATTGTTTTTTAATGCCTTCTTTGTGTTAATTCTCTCAGAAATATCCAAGAGATTTTATAACAAAGTCATCAGTTTTCACAAGGAACATAATTTATATTCCTGTACATTAAATATTATACAAATATGTTTCTGAAAAACATTATTTGAAGCTATTTATTAGTAGGACTATCTTAAAAATAGCACATTCCAAAATATTCTTGATATTTTATCAAAAATTTATTAATGTAAAATACTGCACATCTATCTAAATTATTTTCACTCTGAATTTGAGAATTGCCAAATATTAATTTTAAGTAGCTCGATTAATATAATTTGTACATAATCTTTGATTTAGAGAAAAGAAAAGAGAGAAGAGTAAGGAAATGTACAATAAATCTGAACTCAATTGGAACAAGAACAGTCATTCAAATCTCAGCTATATATTATTATTTTTTAGGGGGGAGATTTCAAAATTAAGCCCTTTATTTTTGGATTGACACCAACGGTCACTTTAGATTGCAGGCACATTGTGAAGTGTCAGAGGAAAATTGGGTCAGTGTTGACCATTTCCTTGTGGGAAGGGGATTGGCCACAGGACAGAATACTGTTGATTTTGCTGTGTGAGATTAAAAGAAAGGAAGGCGGTGGTCAGCACAGAACCTGGAGAGGAATGATGCACATCAAAACATCACGGTGGTGCAGTGGCCCCCGCAGCCTCCAAGCCTTCCTCACTGACCTCCACAAAGGACTTGTGCAAGACCTTGGACAGAAACAGGTCTCTCCCCTATGACATTCCAGATAAGTCTGCCCTGCCCAGATTAAAGGCATCTATTATACTGAGAGAGCAAAGGACATCCTTCATGTTATAATTCTCCTCCAGTTTAAATCTAGGAAGGAACACTTCCACCCCTTGTTTATCCATCATTTCTGGCCTCATCCATTCTATGAATTTCTCATAAGTAAGTTCTTCTTCCAGCGTTCCCAAGTCAACGTTTTCATCTGGAAGCGTGATGATCATATTCAGCTCTTTGACAAGAGGCAAAGCCAGAGTTTTGGTGACCATTTCTCTTTTATAGATCACATTAAAGGTAGCTTTCTTAAACATTACTTGCACAGGTTTCTTCTCGTTCTTGCTGACTTTAAATAGTCTTTCCTTGGTATGTTATTTGTTAAACTGTTTATCCCAGTTTCCTTCGAAGTAGATGGCATTCACGAGAATCAGAGCAGTTCTTTCATTAACTGAATTTGGAGATAACAGCTCTGCAATTTTATCTTCTGTCTTGTTAGCTACCCAGTTTGTGTGTGTGTGTGTGTGTGTGTGTGTGTGTGTGTGTGTGTGTGTGTGTGTGTGTTTTCTGGTTTCCTGACGCTTTGAAAAAAAAATCGAGCTCTTCTATCTTTGCTTGGAAGAAATTGTGGCAGGAATCTTTGAAAGACGAATTGAAATCATAAGACTTTTCTCCAACGAGCCTGTTGACGGTTCTAAGCAAGTACTGCGTGTCAGTCCCGCCACTTCCCGTGAGAAACTACTGAAAATCCTTGTGGACATCTTCACGCGCACCGCCGCTTTTATGTAAAGAAAGTGGCTGGGACATCTGGGCTGTAGTGTTTCCTTTTGGCCCCATGAAGACCACGACCAGGGCAGAGAAGATGTTCATGGGCAAGAAAAACACGTTTTTCGAGTTGTCTTCACCCAGCCTTTTCAGAAGGTTTAAGGCAAAGATGTCATTTGCTTCTGACAGAGTACCCATGATGACGAGTCCCAGAGCACTGGAGATGTGGCCGGAGTGAGCCCAGCAGGAGCACTCACCTATATAGTATTGTCAGAAAGATTCAAAGGTCAAAAAGTTGTTTCTTTGTACAAAGATGAATATGAAGGGTATGTTTAGTGGTATCTCAATATTAATCTAGTCAATAGGATGTTTAATAGAACAAAAGCTATTTAATTTAATGCTTTTGAGACAATCACCTCAAGTGACTAGAAAGTCCGTGTATAAGTTAATGGCTATTTATCATCTCTAAAATGTCTAAAACTTTCTTCTGTAAGGTGGGTGAAATCTGTTTTCAGGTGCTAATGAAAATTATATAGTCCCAACTATCAAGACTTAGCTCTGAGACAGATATATGCTTCATAAAGCCTTTATTCAAACATAAGTTTAAATGCTTTATTTCCTCATGGTAATTCTTGAAAGTGAAAGAAACTCTTGACACATTTCATAAGATCTTTTTAATATGAGGCATATTTTCAAATGATATAAAGAGAAAGCTTTTACTTTTAATAAAGTCAAGTTTTCAGGCAAAATATGTAACGTGGTTTCATGTTTTAGTGTTGATATTTTTAGTTATTCTACTCATAGTAAAAGGTAAGTTTGGTGGAAAATAATGCAAAAACAAAACAAAACAAAATCAGTTGGATGCAGTTATCAAACTATGTAGAAGAAAATAACCTCTAAAGGAAAAACTTTGTTGTAATTGTTACATTAATACTGGACATGACTACTTTCTTATATTGCTTTTAAATATCAAAATGGTATGATTAATTAGCAAAGCAAAAAATGCTCAAATTATCTGAAAGTTTTTAAATTTTTCAAAATAGTTAAGTATTTTTAAAGGCACATAATTATCATAACTTCTAAATTCTTATTGACTTGGTCAAACCAGATAAACATGTATCTAAGAGAAGACAAAGATGAGTGTTTTAATAACAAATTTTAAGTAGGTGGAGAATTGAATTGTCAAATTTACTGCATGTTATTAAAAAAATCAGTTGCACAAAATAATAATAATAACATTCCTTATGGTTTTTTTCTCCAAACCTTTGAACACTGGCAAAGGAATGATAATTCACACTAACATGTTTTATTCAGCTTAGAGAAACACATGGCTATAAAATGTTACCTGTTCAGATAAATATATATTAGGTTCATTAGTATCTGAGTGAGTCTATTATGAGCATCAACTTAATATGAACTTGACTTTGTATACTTTCTATAGAAAACCCGCTCTGGTATTACTTTTTCAAGATGAAAACCACCATACCATTGCAAATAACATCTGTTCATGAGGATTCAGTAATCTCAGTTCAGATGACACAGCTCCTAAGTGTTGTCTTTAATAAATTTCAATTCATAAACAGTCATATAAAATCTAAAAATCAAAATAAAATGTCATTGGTTTAATGTTAAAATGCATATATTACTGAAAACCTAGAGAAACAGAAGAATGAACTGATGCGCAGTAACCGTAACAGATTTTCCTATTGAACTAGAATAGTAACTAAATCAATTTTGAAACCTTTACTTATAGGCTATTGTCATTGTGAGAGTTTCATAATTTTTACCAGAAGAATCCCCTTTTAACTAGAAGAACAACAACTTTTGAAAATGTTGACCTAGATAATTATTAATTATTTTAAAGATCATATATTTGTATAAAATTAATTGCGTATTTTGATGTTTTTCATGTTTTGTAATCATTTGCAAATTATAGTGCAGATCATGATAACAGTTTACCTGACAGAAGGAATAGAGAGCATGTGTCATTATCATAATCATTAAGCCTCTCACTGAGCTTGCTCTTTTCTCTCTCAGACATATTTTCTGCCACCACTGTCCTTATTGCACAAAAGGAATTTTCACCTCTATATATCAACATCCAAGAAAAATTTTTTTTCAAATTTGCTTTTTTCACTCATATTATTTTCACTGCTCAAAATTCTCTTGCTACATATCTTCACCTGTGGAGATTTCATTCAGTTCAGAGATTATTCTACTCATTGATAATAACAAACAATGCTGTATAAAATTAATTTTAAAAATATGTTCTTATTATGAATATCTGATAATAAAATATAACCCAATAAGAAACTCAAAGACCAATTTCTGTGATCATAGAAGTAAGGAAGTTTTTGAATATTAAAGTTATTTATTGTATCACACAGACTTTTACCTATATAGTAAAGATTATGTCCAGAGCCACTCAGGGTAGGAAGTATTGTTAGAGATCTCATTACAATGCGGTCGATCAGAGGAGACAATGACTTTAGGGTGTGAAGCATTATATCTGGACTGTAATACTCTCCTTGCAAAAATGTCATTAAAAATAAAAGGAAGAAGCATTTCTGAAATGACAAAAAATGGACCTTCAAAAATTCACTTCTTGAGAAAAGCAATGAGAACAATAGCAAAAATTTTCAAAATCAACATTTTCAGAAATCTGAAATTAAAAGCTTCAAAAACCCAAGAAATGTCTAATTGAGAACAATTACTGAATTTTGGTAGAACAGCAAGCTTTGTAGCTTATTAACTTGCTCCATTCCATTCTCCTTTTCAAAGCCTGCAGTAGCCTTAAAAACCAACAGCCTTGCAACAACCTGAATAAATGGAAAGATAACTCATACACATTTATTGAACAAATCCATTTGGCTAAAATGGAAATACTCCTCAATTTGATGTACAGATAACACAATCTCTACAAAAATCCCAACTTCTTTTTTGCAGAAATTGACAAACTGATTATAAAATTCATGAGGGCAGGCAAGGGACCTAAGATAGCCAAAACAATCTTGAAAAAGAAGAAAAGTTAGAGGACTCATATTTCCTGAGTTTAAAACTTATTATAAAGATACAATAATGAAGGCAATGTGTGACTGGTATAAGGGTAGACATATAGATCAGCAGAATAGAATTGAGAGCCCAGAAATAAACCCTTGTACTTATGGTTAACTGATTTTCAACAAGGTTGCCAAGATAATTCAATTGTGAGACAGTAATATTTCAACAAGTAGCACCAATACGTGGATATTCACTTTCAAAAGATTTAAATTTTCTTTTCTTACCTTATTGTTATGTGAATTGTATCCCAATGAAGCTATTATAAAAAACAAAAACAAAAAAATAAAGAAACAACCTAAAAATATTTGGCAGATTTGAGGGTACTAACACAGAAAGAAAAAAGGAACAAAAAATATTAACTTCTCTGGGATGTAATGACCACTGATGTATCCCCTCCCTGAGAGTTACACTCTCTCTGGGTGCACATAGTTAGAGGTGACAGGGACTCTCAAAGCTTGAACTTGATCTCAGACAACGATTAATTGCAGAGCCCTAGTCTTTAAGGTAAATGCGAATCCTCTTCAGAACAGAGCACATTCATCAATGGTTTCAGGGTCTTGCTACAAATAACTTTACCAGTACTATAAGGTCTAGCAACCAAAGATTGCCAAGCACACAATAATGTTTAAATATTCACAAAACCAATAGATACACAGAACATACCTTCAGAGGACTATCAAAATAGAATTTAAACCAGCCATAAGTTGTTTTAAAATACCTCTAGGAAACAGGAAACTAAAAATTACATGTGGAAATAAGAATCAAGTAGAACTTAAAAAAAAAAATGAAAATATAACTGAAATTTAAATTTTGTTGGATATATATTAGCAGCAGATTCTGAAAATAGAATTGAGAATGATTTTAAAGATCAGTTGACATTAGCTATAAGCAGAAAAAAAATGGAATCTACAAGATACAAGTTGGAAGACCCAGAGATATCAAATAAAGAATCAGATAATCTAACATATGTTTGATAGGAATTCCAGAAGGAAAGAAATGAGAGAATGGTTTGGAATCAATATTCAAAGAGTTAATGACTAAGAGGAAAAATTGCAATCCATACATTAAAGGAGTGTGACATAACAGGTAGAGATTAAATATACATCAAGACAAAACATAAAAAGATACATGGAAATTTTAAAAAGAAATATTAAAATCAGTAGAGGAAATAAAAAAAAACATCAATAGGTTAGCACAGTCCTCAATAGCAAGAGTGGAAGTCAGTAAACAGTGGAATAACAAATTTAATAATCTGAAAGAAAATGAGTACTAACCTTGAATTATATATTTAGAAAAAAATATTTCAAACTGAAGTGAAAATAATGGCTTTATCAAACACACAAACTCTGAGTTTGTCACCTGAGAACTTTTCCTAAAGGAAATTCTAAGCAGTATTTTTTCAGGAATGGAAAAGTGATTCCAGAAGGAATGCCCCCAAATAACTCAGAATAATGAACAAAGAAAGTTGTGAATATTTAAACAATATGATTGAAGATTAATTGTATTAAAAAGTAATAAAATCAACTGAAGTTAAACATAAAACAAAATTAAAAAGACCTAAAATATAGTAAAGATGTTACTGGAGGGAATAAATGGGTAAATGGAAATGAAATATTTAAAGGCTTTTATACATTGAAGGAATATATTTATTTGAAATACATACTTTGTTAAGCATAAAGAGTATTTAGAATAAATGACCAACTAATTGGCTATGACCAAGTGTGAACAAATTTCAAAGGAATGTTTATTTTCTAGCACATAGAATTAAATTAGATATCTAATACAAAAAGACAACCCAAAATGTACGTATATTCAGTTATTTAAAAACATGTTATGTGATGACCCATATGTCAAAAAAGAAATCATAATTGAAATGGGAAAAGTTTTTGAATTAAATGTTATAAAAACTACTACATATCAAAATGTATTGGCTGCACCAAAAGCAGTAGTTTAACAGTTATGACCTACAACAAGTATGTCGAAAAAGATAAAAGGCTGAAAATCAATATGTTAATTATCCATCTCATGCAATATCCATCTCATGAAACTTCCCAATTCATTCCATGAGGCTAGTGAAACCATTCTCCAATTTTGGCATTTCAGGATTACTTTGCACTCTTAAAATTAGTCTTCTTTCAAATTACCAGTCAATGAAAAGCAGCCACACCATCAGACAGGTTTGACCTAATACATAGAGTTTTGTAGTAGGTTGAATGGTGGCCCTCCCAAGCATATGTCCACATCTTAACCCTCATAAGCTGTGACTATGATCTTATTTGGAAAAAAAGATCTGCAAATATAATTAAGTTAAAGATCTCTAGATGATAGCATTTTGGGCTATACTGATGGGTTCCAAATTCAACAGCAAAAAATGTTTATAAAAAACACAAGAGGGAAAAAACAGCAAAGGAAAAGCCATGTGAAGATTGAGACGGAGATTAGTTATGCAGCCACAAGCCAAGGGATACCTGATTCTGCTATGAACTGCAAGAGGCAAGGAATAATTTTCCAGTAGAGACTTTGGAAGGAGGGTGGCCTTGTCAACACCTTGATTTTGGACTTCTTGCCTTGAGAACTGTGGGAGAATAGATTTCTGTTGTTTTAAGCTACCAAGTATGTGGTAATTTGTAACAGTAGCCCCAGGAAACTTACACAGACTTTAAAGGTATTTTGGAATACCAACCCTAAGACTTCCAATAATATAACTGAGCCATATAAATTAATTAGGTGGCTCCTAAAGGGTTGAAGACTAGATCCATATAATAAATTTTGGCATCCTTTGCTGACTGCATCTGGAGGTTGAATACCTAAAATGGTATAAATGAGTTGAGAGATGTTTAAAGAGCTAATGGAATACTAATGAGATTATTTGTAGGTAATGGTCTACTATATCTGTGTTGTTCTACACCCGCAGTGAAAGATGCCATCAATCTTTTCTTGTTTAAGTGACTGGTGTTTATATTTGTTGCTATCATTTTCAGAAAATCTAAAGAGTAAACTATGAGCTAGAGAGTAATTCAAATAAGCAAATGAATAGAGAGTCCTAGTGCAAATAATTTTCTTATTATATCTGTGCCTATCATTTTTTATCTTTTTATATGAGCTGCTTTTCTTTTGCTTATCTACATTTTTGTCTCCTATTCTATTATTCTACTCATTTACTCCCATAGTTTCACTTACCATCTGTGTATCATTTGCTCCCAAGTGGAAATCTCTGACTCAGGTGTCCTTCCTAAACTTCAGACAGGATGATCGATTGACTAGGGACATTCCTACCTTGTTTTACTGCAGGCCCATGGTAGCTTCAAAGAAGAAATTAGATGCATTTAAAAAAAATTATCTTTTTTGACCTACCCTACCTTACTTCTCTCTAAGTGAATGGCATTGTGAATTTTGCAAAGTAAAATTAGAATCTAGTCATGAATTTCTACCTCTCTCTTACCTGACATAGAGAATTAATCATTAATTCTTGTTGAGCTTCTCTACTTTATTTTCCCTGAATCTTCCCAATATGTTCAGCTTGTCATTATCTTAATTAAGGTCCCAATCATTTTCTTTCGCCTAAAACTCTTAAGAGTTTGCTAACTTCTCTCTTTCTCTTTTTTGTCTTGTTTCTTGGACTATTCTTCACCTGTTGTCAAAATGATCTTGCAAAAGCATGGACTCCCCCTGCATAAGCTCCTTCAGGATACATGACCATATCCCATCCCCATTCTTGACTATACCATAACCATCGGTTGCCTTCAAGCTAAAGTCAAAATTCCTTGCTAACTGAATGGCTGGTGGACCATTCCCTTAACATTTCTGTTCTTTTGTTCCTCTTTCTCCTCACACCACTCTAAATTGCATGCATTTCTTCCAACTTGCCACATGTTTCTTCGAGGCTTTTGAATTTTTTCCCTCTGCTTATATATTTTTTTTCCCTATACCTCACGTATGTGACCAACTCCTGATATACTTTGACCCTAGATCTCAAGCACTCACAGTGAAGATGTTCTAGATTTCCATGCTTGGGTAAGTTACCCATGCACCATATCCTGGTTCCTCTCACCTAACTTATCAGCTATTGTTTGTGTCACTTACACAAGATTGTAAATCCTTAACAGCCTACATGTATCTTCATCAATCTTGTAGTCCCAGATTCTGGTGTAAGTATCAAAAATTCAAATGTTGTCAAGAACCAAGAAAGTAAAGAAAATGTGTTACTATATTTAGAAAGCAATATGTGTCATAAGTGAAGATTGCGGTCGGGAGTATAGGAAAATAAAGCATATATGTGCCATAATAGGGCATTCGGTGTGAATTTTAGAATGCTGTATTGGCCAAATATTGTATTTTCAGGCAACATTTGGCCCTTCTTCAGTCAGTCTGACTGCCAAAATGTTGTGAATCCTGGCTTAGCTCTATAAATTAGTCATGAGTAGGTGATCAATAAAAATTCATTAAATTAATTATGTAAATTAAAGTGTATCCTTTTATTAATCAGCTTTTGATTGAATTTTGCTTCAATATATGAGTCAAGACATATTCCATTATTCCTTTCCCTGGAAAATAATAATAAAAAAATAGGTGATAAACTAATTGCATTAATGTGATACAATGAAGGTATTTGCTATGACGGTTACATTCCAAATATAAATAAATGATTCAGAGATAAATTCAAGGTAATTTCAATTTTTCTATGAGTAATATAGGTAGATATATGAAATATGCTTTAAACATTTTGATAGAGCTTATGAAATTTTTTTTTAAATTTGTATTAAGAAACAGTTGTATAAGATAAAAATAAAGGCAACACTGATTTATGTCTTTCTTAGTAGACTTTGTTTTATAAATATGTGAATAAATTCTTATAAACTCTTATAGTCTTTTATTTATTTGGACATTTCACCCCTATTTGATGAGTCAGTCTTTTATTTATATCTCAAAAATATATTTTAATTTAG
Organism: Eidolon dupreanum; assembly: GCA_028627145.1. Taxonomy (NCBI): domain Eukaryota; kingdom Metazoa; phylum Chordata; class Mammalia; order Chiroptera; family Pteropodidae; genus Eidolon; species Eidolon dupreanum. The sequence continues at coordinate 75,728,739 of CM053509.1, forward strand.
ATATTTTTAAATGTGTAAGCATAATTATATTTTCAACATAATGAAAATAAAAAAGTTTTCTGAATATTTTCAGATAAAATCATTCCATATATTTTTATAGAAATATTATTTTAAAATATTGTTAAAAATCCTGTTGTCATATATAATGGAAGGAGGATATAATATGCCAAAAATAAAACATATCAAATAATTATGTGCAAAGATATAATCTTTTGGAACATTGAACATTATGAATAATATTTAGAATTTTCTAATTTTCTTCTAACTGAATGCATAGAAATACTAATTTGTGAAAATATTTTCATCTGTGACAAGACTTCCACAAATTCTGCTTTCATAAATTATATTTCACCATATATTCGAAAGAATCATATTGTACTGTAGCAACAGATTTTCTGTATGGTACTTACAAATTTATGAGTTACATATTCACCTAACTTTGAGAGGGCTTATTTGAAATAATAGTGCACTAAACTTTATTTATAGCTTATATCATTTTACATATGATATTAAAGCCTTAAACCTTCCAAAAAAAATAATAAAGCCTATGAGTGAAATTTTCTACCCTGAAAGGTGGAAACAAGAATCCTATGTATGCTATTCAGTTTCAGATTCTACTCTGACCTTAATTTCATGCTGTCTGCTTCAGTTCTGCTTTCTACACAGAAGTGATAAAACATCTTCAGTGAGTGAATATATCATGTTTATGTAACAGTTGAGTTATTTGGAGTAATTTCATTTTTTAAGAATGCAACACTATGAAACTGTCATTCTCTCTGAAACACCCTTGGAAACCTGTCTTCTATTGTGATAAATTGTGCCTGTTTGATGCAAACAGAAGTTTTATCCCCTTTAGGATTCTCTTTAGTTTACTAATGAGGATGTGTGTTCAGAGCCCTTTCAGATAGTGCGAACCTTTTTTCCTTTTTACATGACTTTTATTTTGTTAATGTGAAAAATCGACATTTTTTTGCAAAGCCAATTTACTGAACATTGGAAGGATTCCCATTATTCATTAATATTAAGGTCACTAGTCTTTGGAAACAAAATCATGGCAAGCTTCAAGTTTATCTGAGCCACTTCTAAATTATTGAAGTATACTTTATTAGGATATCATTATAGCAAAAGCTGATTTTTCATTAATTAAATTTCCCCAACAATCTATTGAAAATAACTCAAAATTTGTTCTAAGATACTTTATCAAGTTATTTTTAGGAAGGATATGTAAGTATTTAAAAATAAAAGTTTATATGAGCAGTAGTTTACTTAAATACTATCTGCTATGGTATGGCAAAAAATTCAGAAAGAAAGTGGCATGTCAGGAATAAAAGTTTTTTTGACACTATTATCTAGTAGGGTTTTATGGGATTATTGTTTTCAACAATTTAGAATATTTAAATATTCGGTGACTTTTACAGGTGGTTGGAAACAAAAGTATAGTTATGGGATTCCTGCAACTATTAAGAACAACATGAAAATGATTCTAGTTAGACTTTTGAGAAGAAATCAATATGATACATGATGAGAGAAATGGAAATTAGTTGGTGTGGAGAAAATAAATGAGAATTTTTATTCTATAATAACGCTATAGTAATGACAGCATATTATTGCTGTCAGGAACAAAGTCACTTCTAAGGCCATGCATTTATTGTGTCTTATGGGCCATTTAACAAAGAAACAGACAAGCATTGTCTCACAGTAATTTTGAGATCGTAACACCTTGTACTTTTGTTATAGAGTAGATTCCCTGCATCTCCCCACCTCCACCATTTAAATTATTTATTTCCTTCAATAAAAAAAAAAAATATTTGTCATGCAAAGGAATAAAACATGACATTAAATATGCATAATTACATTCACTAAGGGAAGTAACTTAATAAACTAGTGCATAGACTTCTAGCTCCTGTAGTGTGCACATGCATGTTTGAACATTATGTGTGTATGTTATGTGTGTTATGTGTATATGAGAAAATATAATCATTCTTTGTAACCGTCCTTTTTATTTTAAAAGATAATATAAAATTTCCTGATTTTTTTTAGTATACCATACCATCTTGGACTCTGAATTTGAAAACCTCAAGTATTATTACAAACGCTAAAGTTATGTTCACTCCATGAAGTAGAAAAATAACTGTAAAAATTGATATCAAATTGATATGGAGTTTATTGCAGAAATAGAATTTTACATTCTCTTTTATAAATGTATTCTAGAACATGACTTGTTACTAGACAGAATGTAAGATTGGCATGTATTTTTCATTGTAAGAATATTTAGAACACCTATCTTGATAGAAATTCTGATTACGTAATACTTTTAACTAGATATCTAAAACTTGTACTTGACTGATTACATATTCTTTTGGCTTATTTTATCTTTAATTTACATATGCAATTTTGCAATGTTAGCAAATACATTTAAAAAGAATATAGGATAAGTGAGCAAAAAATAGAGAAGGGTAGCTGCCCAGATTGGGCCAGAGTGGTAGCTCAAGGAAACTTTCCTCAGTTCCAAGATAACCCTGGGGTACTGCTCTGGAATCTTTTAGAGCTATCACACAGATAAATCTCGGTATTTAAAGTTCCAACCAGCACTGTGCCTTGCTAGCCAGCAGCCGGACCTTGAAGTGAATGTGGCATAAGAGAAGCTCCCATCATGGAATCCAGATCAGACTCTCTCTAGCCTGTTTTATCTGTCTTCCCTGTGCTTTGTTCATAGACTAAGTCTGCTCCCTTAGACTTGTTTGATTCTTTATTTGTTTTCATATCGAACCGACTTTCACCTAGGTCAGAGATTCTAAATTCACTTTTCCACTATCTAAATTTATTAGTAACATATTAGCCCCATGTATTTCTTCTTCTAACTCTGGTTCCAAATTTCCAGGCAGCTTAGGAAAAAAAGGCAAATTCTAACTTCATAGTATTTGATTTGTATTTTGATTTTTTTGTATTTGTATTTTGATTTTCATTTAAAGTAATGTCTTTTAAACATTTTTCCAGAAATAGAACAGCAATATTTTTGACATTTATATTGAATAAAGCATAAAGGAACTTTTATTTATTTATTTATATATACATATACAACATTACTGACTAGTTAGAGGCATTATTCTTTTTCAAAATTATTTTTCCAAAGTGTTTGACTCCAAAATAAAATTATCTTTATGCAGTTTTCCAACCTTGACATGCCTTCTGTTTTCTTCTATATTTTTCTATATTGTACTCACTGCTGTTTACCATGATATTTATATTTAAAATATAAATTTAATTTATAAATATATTTATTTAAAAGTAATATATAATATATAAATATAATATACATTTAATTTGTATATCTCCATACATACTTATCTGTCATCTCCCACTAAAATGTAAGTTTCATGAAAAAAAGGTTTTTTGTTCTAGTGTGTTCTCAGCTTGTAGAGTGGTAACTAGCAAAGTGAATTAATACATATTTGTTAAATGAATTAATGAACTTATTACATCATGGTTATTTGATTCTCTGTGAAGGTTTTGTTTTAGTTTTCTTGAGTATAGAACATTCAAAGGGAAAGTAACTATTGAATTTTGAATGAACAAAAAATAGAACCCTTGGCTTACATATCATTAGCACTACCAAATCACAAAGAAAGGAAAAATAGAACAACTTTTTAGTTTTATAAAATAGTATTTTCAATCCATAATATCTGCAAATGAGATGGAAGAATTTTTCACTAATTTCTCTAAAGTTCAAGTGGCATACCTCAGAGGGTAAGTGTAAAGATAATCACGTTAAAAATCAAAATTCTTAAGATGATTTAATCTTACTTTCAAAATACTATGCAAACAATTAAAATCTCTCAAAGTAAGGCTATATTAAAATGTGTGATATTATTAAAAACATGTTGGCATTAATATCAAGCCATTTATCCATTTAGTTAAATATGGAATAACTTGGGGTAAGAGAATGTGATACTGCTCACCTAACCCTAAGCTATTACCCAAGCTTTTGCAGTCTAAAGAGAAACAATTGGTCCCATTAACCATTATCAAGATAGCTTGGGGAGTAGGGAGAGACGCTTTAATTAGCTCCTTTATCTTGCTCTTATCTTAGCTGGTAAAAACAGACCAATGTCAGCTATCAAGTCCCACTGTTCTTTAATGGTACCTGTTTGAGTGTGAAGCCACATTTTAAAAGAATTGACGTACCTAATAATATGCAGGTGCTATATAAGAGACTTACATTACCTACTTTTCTTCTAGGCAGCTCACTGAAGAGTCAGTCTCTCAGCCTTTATTTCTCTTTTAGGCACATTGTATAAGCAGCTGTATAATTAGGATCTGAAATTTAAATTTAGCTTTTCAAAATGTAGCCAATAATATTTCACCATTGCATACTTTTAGCAGTTGTCTGTTGCATTGTCAGCATGAAATCTAACAAAACTGTGCATTGAAGAAACTTAAAGACATCTGCCTAACTGCTTTATTGAATGTTTGAGCAATTCCATGGAAGCTTTGCCCCTATCACCTGTGGTGGAACAGATGTGGCAACTGTGTGAAGCATATAGTAGGGTTGTAGAATACCTAATAGATGGAAATCCTAAATGCAGAAGAATATATTTTAACTCATGAAAAGGGCCATGAGGGATCCAAATCACCTTCTCTTACTACACAACTCTAGATTGAAAAGAACATACCATGCTAGACATATCTAGTCGAATAAGTGCTTTATGTTGAGAACTTTGAATAAATTACAGTTTTAAAATTTTTTGTTGTTTTTCTTAAATATTAAAATGCTTCATTTTTGCTATAAAACCAAAAGTTGTTACAATGAATAACTATTTCATGGGAGGGGTTAATTTTTGTTTTAGTTTTTATTTAAATAAATTCTATCGAGAGATTTTGTGGGATTATAAAAAATATATTTTGTAATATTTTGAATAATTAGATTTCACACCAGCCCTTTAGTGCCTCTTTGTAAAAGAATAAGATAGAAAAAGTAAAAGTTATAAAAAAAATCTAATAATAGTGCAGGAAGAGGTTCTGCCACTGTGAGTTCTGGGCGGGCCTTCAGATCGATCACACTGTGTGCCTCCGTGAATCTGGCATGAAGCACACATTTAAGCATATACTACTTATTGTGAAAGAAAATATGCTAAAATTTAGGAAAAAAGAAGGTCTGTATAAATACCATTGGCTTTAAAATATTTTGGGTATTCAGTTCTTCGTTAGGATCATTTACCTCCTTAAGGTGAAAAAAAAAAGAGATTTATTACAATGCAGTTAGATCTTCAGGAGAAAAGGTAGGGCAGTGATCATGGAATTATTAATACACTTAAGAATTTATGTGGAAATATGTGGATAAGACAGATATTAATTTGCCTGGACTTTATTAACTCTATAATTTCTTAGAGGGGAACCAACCCTAGAGAGACTGAATCTATACCCATGACTTTCCATCCATCCTTCTTCTAGCCAATCAGTGCCTAACAGTTGACTTAAATCGAATCAACATTGGATATCAATATTAAATGGAGATTTAATTTAAAATAGTAATTTAAACATAACTCAATGCATATATTATTTAGTTAAGATTAAATCAAACATTGATTAATCTTTTGATTAAATATTCATATTGTTCTTATCTCCTAATTTACTACACCTCTGAAATCTTAAATATCTTAGATTTTGCAGTTTTCATTAAACCTATAATTTCCTCTTTACATAGAGAACTGACAAAAGAGTTTATTAGAAAGATGTGGCCAGCTATCTAGATGTGTAGCAGTACTCTCTTGTCTTATGTTATTTTATATTGGAATTTTCTATAATGATCCACTTAACTTGCTGAAATGTTGTTTCAAAAGCCATTTTATTTTTCTGTTGCATTTACTTCAGGAAGCTTTCAGAGACTCCAATGGGTAACTCTGACTCTTTCCTTTCTTTTTCATGTTGTTTTTTTTTCCTCTCTCATTGTCTGTTTTCTCCCATTACTTCATGTCCTCCTAAGCATTGCAGACAATCATTCTATCTTCTTTATTCCTCTCCTTTAAAAAAAAAAAAAATTCTTCCAGGTGGAAATGGTTATGTACTCTTTATACAAGAAACCCAATCATTTTGAAAGGAAAGATCTAACAAGTGGCAAATCAACCAGTACAACAACCTCCTGGATTACCAATCTTACATATTTAAATCTAGAACACGATTTTCCTATATATGTATCAAATATATATTATATTTTATGTATATATGATACATATATATGAGATATATATATATATTATATATATATAATATATATATATATATATATTATTGTGACTAACATAGTAGATGCTCACTCAGTAATTTGGGCCTGATTCTGTTTCACTTAATATGCTGTCTTGCGGGAGAGAAGGAGGAAATGGTGGTGAATGATAATGTGAAAAAGAAAAATCAACAGAATTTTGGGATTGATAAAATATCAAAGATTGAAGAAATATCTAAGAGAATCAATGCTTTTAAAGCCCAATGACTAGAAGCAAGGTGGTTTCATGAACAGTGATAAAGTATATAGGAAGGAAAGAATATGAATGTATTTTAGAATCATTGGAACTAAATTTACATGTGCAATATCTGGAAGGGATGAAACCTGGTGTTCAGAGATTAAAAACTAGGGTTGGTGTGAGTGAAATCATATAAATGTTTTAAATATTGATTTATTCATTTTTAAAATTTACTGTATTATGTACAATTACAAATGCAGTTTCCTCATAGAACTCTGTATTGATTTGTACACATGGGTCATTTGTGGAACAATGATCATGTTATTTCAAATCAAAAGGATCCCTAAATGACTTTGGTAGGGTATTCAGTCTTCCTGTATTAGAAATGATAATAGACTTTCTTAATTTTTCACAATTATATTTTCAATTTTAGATTCTTTCTTTGAAGATCATGAAAGGTTATTTATATAAAAATTCCATTAAGAAAGAAAGCATAAGGGAGTCACAGCCTTCATATTTAAAATATATTAATTACATTCAAATTTTCATTCTTTTATAGTATGAATAATAATGTGCATTGATGTTTTGTTTTTAGTGTTTTTCCTCTGAATCAGATGATCACACACTCCATTCATCAAATAATAATCTCATAATCCATTTCACTTTATTATTCATACTTCTGAATATTGAAGAAATCAACATGTATATCTATGGGGAAAATGGGAGAATTGTTATGATAGTGGCAGAGTCATATTTATATTTTGTAAGGCTTGTAGGGATACTAAAAGCAACTTTCAGATTAATTGTAGAAATTTAAAAAAATTGTTTATGGGATAAATTATAATCATAAATCTATTAGGTTAAATGCTATCTATACCTGTGAAATTGAAAAAATCAAATGTTGACATGGATTTGATTAAATGTTAGCTATCTGGATAGCTTTTTCAGAAATTAACTTTTTTATTCATATGTAATATTTTTAGAATATATTGCCTAACACTTATAAATCATCCACATTTATATAAAACATGCAAAGTTGGAAATACTAATGTGTTCCTGAGATGGAGGCTATATTTCAAAATAATTTTTTATCTAATTTTCCCTCATACTTTTTAAAAAAATTATTTATTTTTTATTTTTCAATTACAGTTGACATTTAATGTTATATTAGTTTCAGGTGTATAGCATAGTTGATAGAAATTTATATAACTTATGACATAATTCCCCCATAAGTCTAGTATACACTTGGCACCATACGTAGTTATTAGAGTGTTATTTACTATATTTTTTCTGCTCTACTTTATGTCCCTGTGACTATTTTATAACTTTCAATTTGTACTTCTTAATCCCTTCACTTCTCTCACCCAGCCCCTCAACCACTCTCTGATCTAGCAACCATGTTTGTTTTTTGTTTCTATGAGTCTGTTTCTGTTTTGTCTGTATGTTTATTTTGTTTTTTAGATTCCACATATAAGTGAAATTGTATGGTATTCGTCTTTTTCTGACTTATTTCATTTAGCATAATACCCTCTAGTTACACCTATGTTGTCACAAATGGCAAGATTTCATTCTGTTTTATGGCCGAGTAATATTCCACTGTAACTTGGCTATTGTAAATGATAGGGATAAGTGTATCTTTTAGAATTAAGTGTTTTGGATTCTTTTTGGTTAAATAGCCAGAAAGGAAATTACTGGGTCATAAGGTAGTTCTATTTTTAATTTTTAATTTTTTGAGGAACCTCTATACTGTTTTCCATAGTGGGCACATCAGTTTGCAATCCTACCAACAATGCACCAGGGTTTCCTTTTCTCCACATCCTCACCAACACTTGTCATTTATTGATTTATTGATGGTAGCAATTCTGACAGTTGTGAGGTAATATATCATTGTGGTTTTGATTTGCATTTTTCTGATAATTAGTGACATTGGCATCTTTTCATATGTCTATTGGCCATCTGTATGTCCTCTTTGGAGGAATGTCTATTTAAGTCTTTCTGCTGATATTTTAATCGGATTTTCGTTCGTTTGTTTGTTTGTTTGTTTGATGTTAAAGTGTGAGTTCTTTATATAGTTTGGATATTAACCCATTATTGGATGTATCATTGGTGAGTATTTTTTCCCATTCAGTAAGTTGTCTTCATTTTCTTTCGATGGTTTCCTTTGCTGTAAAACTTTTTAGTTCCATGTAGTCTCATTTGCTTATTTTTTCTTTTGTTTGCCTTGCCTGAGAAGATATTTCGGGAAAGAAATTTCTGTTAGTAATATCTGAGAGTTTACTGCCTATGTTTTCTTTGAGGAGGTTGGTGGTTTCAGGTCTTACATTTAAGTCTTTATCCATTTTGAGTTTATTTTTCTGTATGGTGTAAGAAAGTGAACTAGCTTCATTTGTTTTGCATGTATCTATTCAATTCTCTCAATACCATTAACTGTCTTTATCTCATTGTATATTCTTGCCTTCTTTGTCATAGATTAATTGACTAGAGGCATGAGTTTATTTCTGTGCTCTTTATTCTGTTCCATTGATCTATGTGTTTGTTTTTAAGCCAGTTTTTAAGCCAGTACCATGCTGTTTTGATTACTGTAGCCTTGTAGTATAGTTTGACATCATGTAGCATAATACCTCCAACTTTGTCTTTCTCAATATTACTGTGGCTATTTGGTATCTTATGTGGTTCCATATAAATTTTAGAATTATTTGTTCTAGTTCTGTGAAAAATGCCATTTGTATTTTGATAATTGCACTGAATCTATAGGTTGCTTTGAGTAATAAGGTCCTTTCAATGATGTTAATTCTTATCCATGAGCATAGTGCTTCCGCTTATTTGTATCTTCAGTTTCTTTCTTCAATATCTTATAATTTTCAAAAGGAAGTCTTTTATATCATTGGTTAAATTTATTTCCAGGTATTTTATTTATTTATTTATTTTGATGCAATTGTAAATGGGATTGTTTTCTTCATTTCTTTTTCCAATAATTCATATATAAAATGTAACCAATTTCTGAATATTAATTTTTTACCCTGCTACTTTACTGAATTCATTTACCAGTTCTAACAGTTTTTTGGAGGGGAATCCTTAAGGTTCTCTCTATACAGTATTGTGTCATCTGCAATTAATGGCAGTTTTACTTCTTTCTTTCCATTTTAGATGTATTTTTAAAAAACTTTTCTTATCTTCCAATACAATGTTGAATAAAAATGGCGAAAGTGGAATTCTTGTCCTCTTCCTGATCTTGAGGAAAACGGTGTTAGCTTTTCCCATTGAGCATGATGTTAGTTGTGGGTTTGTCATATATAGCCTTTAGAGGTACATTCCCTTTATTCCCACTTTGCTGAAATTTTTATCATAACTGGTTGCTAGAAGTTGTCAAATGCTTTTTCTATATCTATTGATTCCTTCAGATCTTTTTCAGTTGCATCATCTACTTCTCAGTGTTATCTGTTATGTATGTGCTATATACTTAGAATTCTTATCTATTTCAACATACCATCTTCTCTCCCTTGGTTTATCTAACAGCCTACTAATTACTTATACCACTCTGAATTCCTTTTTTTTCAATATTCAAATTATATCATGTCATAGTCAACTCTTTTTTTCCTATTCACCCTGCACCCCAAACTTAGAAAACTTTAGTGGATGCTTACTGCTCTTAGAATAAAAACCACCACTCTTAACATGGAGTTGACAAGGCCCTGTGTAACGTAATTCTCATCTCACTAGCCTCATCCACATTCTGTGTACATGGAAGAGAAAATAATAACTGAGTTACAGACTTCATGACCTGGTCCTTGGTATGTACAACAAGCAAAAGAGAAAAAATGTACTGCACATTGTTAAAAACAACAAAGAAGGTTTTATTCAAGACTAATGTAATAGGAGGAAAAGATTGAACTCGACTGAACAAAAGGTGGTGGGGACGTTTAAAACCCTAGGGTAAGTTAAGGAGTACGTTAGTACTAAAGTACTAGAGTATGTTAGGGAGGAGGTTGGTCAATGTATTAGGCCATTTGTCTTTGATAATAATGACTTAATGAAGTTGTATTTCCACCCTTTCACAGAAAGTAGGAAACAGAAAACTAATTTTCTTGATTATGTAGCAAAAGGATGGCTCCCAGGTCCTTGAGAAAGATGGTCCTGGATTGTAGAAGATTTGCATAACAAAGGGGCAGAGAAAGAATGTACAATTCCAGGTTTCTGAGCTAACATCATAAAAAGAGACACTGGCGGCCTATCATCCAAAGAAGTCTGTCTAAAGTTTAGTCAAGCATGTCTTGGTAAAACCTGGGATTTGCAATTTGGAAAGACCTCTCTCCACAAAGCCTGCATTTTAAAACTATTCCCTGCTATGTACTTGCTAAGGTCTTAAAGCTAATCAAAGATAGCATTTTTATTGATGGTACTTGATTTCTACTTTCTCAGGAATAACAAGGAAAGGCACAATGATTTAAGGCAGATATATTGCTGCCATGATGAATAAACTCTCAAGACATTGCTTATTACAAGTTTTAGAACACAGCTTCTGAAGTTGAACATTATATAAATAGCACTTCTTCTTGCTTTCTCTCATCTTTTTATTGCTTAGTTTCTTTATCTGTAAAATGGAAATAATAATAGCACTTAGCTGGTAGGATTTCTGAGACAGTAAAAAGAGATATGCAAATGCTTTAATAAGATTAGCTTTTCAGCAGGTACTCAACACATGCTAGTAATTATTGTTACTGCTAGTATTGTTATAAAAACTTTGCTTCTAGAAATGGGCTAGTGGTGTTGGCTGGTCAGTTAAGTAAGAGTTAAGTGATATTCTCCTCAATTAAGAGTTAAGTGATATTCTCCTAATGATCAGACCTAAAGAATGAATGAGAAAAATTGTGTGAAAATATAGTAAGAGATCTAACATTTTTTTCCTCCCTATGTCTCACACATCCTTCCCTCAAAAAATTAAAATTAAGAAAAGGGAAAGTAACTATTAGAATTCTATAGTTTCAATGAGAAAGTAGACTACTCGATTTAGCTTTGGTGTCTGGGCAAGATGCATGTGTAACCTTTTGGTGAGGTCATACCAATCAGTTACTGACGAATCCTAATTGTTTGACAAAGTATTTGTGTATCCTTGCAGTCAACTGGCCTCCTGTCTTTTAAACAATGACAACAATCTTTTTCAGAGAATTGATGTTAACATGAAGTATATTAAAATAATAACTATATAAAATATATTTGTATTTTCTAATATTTGTAATCTAATCTATATACCAGTTTAGTTTTCTGCATTTGTACAAGAGAATAGATATTTATAATTCTATGATATATAGGTAATCTATATAAAGGAAGAAGACTTTTTCTGTTACCTGACCTTTATGCCATATTTCGTGAAGTTGTAGTAATCCCCTAAATACGTACATTTTGCCCAGCAAGCAGAAAAATAACATGCTTAAGTTTGGATGGGATGGCATATCTGGAAAAATGTGACTTTATACAAGTGTAACCCAAATTAAGGTTTGCGTTAGCTTTGAAATAACTGACATTGGAGACATTCAAGTTAATATTGTGGCTGCTTCAAATAATCTGATTATATTAGTCTATACACATGAGATTAGGAAAGTGATGCATTGAAATGTCACATTGCAAATTCCAGAGTAAAACATATATGACATTTAGAGAATAAACTTTCTTGGCATATTTATATCTTTGATTTCCATATTTAACATTAACTAAAAGCCAACAGTGTAAAAATGATCTGTAATTGTACACACACAGAAATTATGAAATCCTTGCCAGAATATCCAACAATATAGAATAAAATTACTCAGCTTCTCTTTGACTCCATTTCAAAAGCATAATTTGTTTTTTTGATTGTTATTTTTCTGACTTGTGATTTTCAAAACAAACCAATAGCTTGTAGAGGACTACTGGAGAGATATGCATGTGGTAAATCGTAATTATATCTTGAATATTAATCTTACCTTTGGTGTAACATTCAAAAACATCAAACTAAATTGAGATATATATTTGTATTACAAAGCTAACAACATGATCTATGTTGATAACCAGAGGAAAGATTCTTTCAACAAGATTATGAGCTATGGAGTCTAGAAAGTTATTTGAGTTAATTTAAACACGTTAGTATGCAAACATGTCTACACAATGCCAAAGTGACTAATGATAAGTAAATAAAATGATTTAACACTAAATAGTGGAACTGCTGTGTTGACTGAGTTGATTTGATGCTGACGAGACAAATCTAGAAAAAGAACTTCCTCTAAGCAATTTATCTTGACTAATGTTTTTATTTTTTTAAAAACAATTTTCATTTCTGGGGCAGAAAATCTTTTTTTGGGGGGTAATAGTCATGGGAGGTAATAGGATTATAATTGAAATACTTTGAAATTCTTTTTGAAATTGTGGTATCATTTCTTACATATAAACAAACAGGTGATACTGCTGAAGACTACCTACCTACTGTACAAAAACCTAGATATTTCAAAATAGTCTTTATCATTTCAATGACCTATTAAAGGTATTTGTTGTTTGTTATAGTCTTAAATTGGACTTCATAACTGGATAAATAGCCAAGTTCTTGATCTAAAAAATATCGGGGAATTGTCTTGGCAAAAAGAGAAAAAAATGTAGGATATATTATTCACTGAAATATTTGCATAATTCTTTGATCATTGCTGGTAAAATCATTCAAGTGAACTACTGAGCAAACTTCTCTTTATAATGGAAGCCTATATATTTATTTGCTTATTTGTTTTTGGTATTTTCCTGGAGGTGAGATGTGTTAGCTTTAAGTTACTATGTAGATATCAGGAAGAGGGAACTATTAGCCAGACCTCAAACAGTTTGACAAAGCTTCCAAAAGTTCATTATCAGTACACATACTATTTTATAATCTGTATCATTTCAGATAATATTAGTAAATCTCTTTGATTAAGTGAAAGGAAGTTAGAATTACTATTATTGTGTTCATAAAATGATTAATGATTTCATATGATCTATAGGAGATGAGTGAGTCAAACAAAATTTTGTGTCTGATCACTTGGCAGCAGAAAAAGATACAAATAAATAATAGCACATGTCCTTATGTATGTATACAGATACATATGTATATATCCACAGCTGTAAAGACATTCAAAGGGAAAGCACTTACCAATGAATTCAACTCTCTGCAAGAACGTTCATACAAATATTCATTATACTATTAACATAGAATTAAAAAGTTTACAGAGCATTCCTTCATATAAGACTAGTGAGATTTTTATAAACTCTTTAATTATTAAAAGGAATAAAAGGAGAACAATGACTAGTTGCAATGCCAAACTTAATTGGTATAATAGAAAGTTAGTAAAAAGGAAATACATCAAATACACTCTATTAAAAAAAAAGATTTATTATCTATGTAGTGTACCTGAAAGGATTATAAGCAATGAAATGTTACAAATATTGTGCTGGGTGTGTTTTCAAGCTCATAAAGAAGAGATCTGAGTTTCCAAAAATCAGCCCTTTTATTGCCCCAAAGACATTATCCTAATAGAAATAAGTACATCTTCCACAGAGAAGCTTTCTAATCCTATAACAGTTTCTGAGTTTTTAGATCCTGCCATGCTGACCCTCCCTGAGCTTGTCAGGTTTAGTATATGGCCCGTTTTTTTGTCTACACTATTTTATTCTACAGCTATAAAATGCCATCTAATACGTAAGTCACCATCAAAGAACAGACCTGTAATTCTAGTGTTCCCTATCTTCCATTGTTAAAACCATCAAACACACTTGTTTTGACAAGGGCTTCTCCACCATGGACCTATAATCCCACTCTGTTATCCTTGCAATATTCTTTGACTTACTAATAACTTAATTTCTCATTTCATCATATGCAGACATTTTATACTAATTGTATTTAATGGACTGTGAGCTACTGAAATATTTAGAGTCATTGCTAGTAAATGCAAAATATACTTACTGATAGAATATAAAATAAGCAATTGGTAAACCTATGAAGATATACATTATCTGGGATCATTGAGCTTATAAAAGTTAAATGGAGGCTAGAAGAAATGTGTTATTACCATTCTAAGAAACTAAAAATAAAAAGTAGTAGGCAGATTGATGTAGCAACCTAATATTTGAATATACTGAAAGCTATTATCTCGTTATTTACTGATAACTTTTAATTTTATTATAGTGAAGATTACTATCTTCCCCTGGTTGGTTGTTTTTACAACCAAAACTCCTCATATTTGACTATATCGAGAGCTAGTTTTTTCTTCATATACTTTTTCTGTCATTGATGCAATCATTTGAGTATCACTGTTGGCACTACTATGAACAACCTCTCTCCAAAATAGAGATTCTGCATGTTAAACTTCATCGTTAGTGACTTTAAATGTATGAAAACATACTTTTTGTTTTATTATTAATTTGCTTATTTATTTATTATGATAAAAATTGGTAAATTACAAAGTTTTCAAAGCTATTTAACCTGAGATTTAAAAAACATTTTACACTTTCCTTCATCTCCACCTGTTCTGAGATTTTGATTGGGCATAACATAATGCAAGTAGAAAAATAAGGATGATATATGTGCCAAAAAAACATTTTCATGTGATTCTTAAATTATATTAAGATGAAACAATTTGGTGTCAAAAGATAGTCAAAAATAAGCTTTGATAATAAAGAATAATTAAAGTTAGATTTTTATTTTGTGCAGTATGTTTTTATAGCTTACCTTAAATGTGTTTTTTTGTTTTTTTGTTTGTTTGTTTTTAACATCTACAGCACCTGGTATTTCTAGGTGGTCTACCATCCAAGTACTAACCAGGCCCAATCCTGCTTAGCTTCCGAGATCAGATGAGATCAGGTGTGTTCAGGGTGGCGTGGCCGTAGACTTACCTTAAATGTTTAAAAAACAATGTTGTGGCTTAAGTACAATTGTCTTCATTTTGCAGTTGGGTTAATGAGGATGCAAATATGCTGGTGTCTAATAGCTGGAAGAGGCAGGAGGAATATATTACTGAGGTCGCTCTGATTTGGAAGTTGACAGTCTTTTACATGACACCTCCCTGACTTTCAGGGTGAACAATTAGTGCTATCAAAATGGCAATTGTACAGAATTTATTTTTTAGGCAATAATGAACCATTGAAGCTTTAGAATAAGAGGGTCATACGATTGTCCTGGTGTCACAGGCAGATTTAATTTGGCCATGGGATGCAGTTGGAATTGGCATTGCGGGAGGGAGGGAGAAAACAGCTATCTGGTTATCACTATACACTACTCTAGTGATGAGTTGATAATTACATCAAATAGAGGGTTGGTAATATAAATGAAGAGTAATAAAGAAAAGAATGAAATGAAGGAACGATGGAGCAATAATACTGCTTCAGAAAAACCAATGAAAGAGTTGTTAATTGGAAAGGAAAGGGTTTCATAATTCAAAAGACTTTTTCACAGAAGGCGATATGGTGAGCGAATTATATGGTGCAGAACAAGGGGACAGTGCAGCACAAAAATGAGGAACATCAGGAATGGGACCAGAGAAATGTCCAAGGATTAAATACAGTACATGTTCCCCCCTCCTACTTGGGTCACTTAGAAATATCTTAGGAGAGTAGTGAGAACAGCAAGGATAAGACTGAATTTCTTCCTGAAAAAGTCTACGAGTGTTTGCAGCGCCCAGCTGATTGAGAAGGGAAGGTTCCATGGTGAGACGCCTATTTGGAAGAATGCACAAAAGGCCGACATGAGAATAAGACGGTAGGCATCGACTTTATTGTACGGAGTGCAGTTCTATTGGTGGGAGTACAGTACTGTGAACACTTTCACTCCCCTTCTGCTCCCCAGGGGACTGCATGGCTACACATATAACAGATTACAATAGTGGCATTCAGCCACACATGCATGATACAATAAGCTGAAGCCTGTTTACATATTTTAGGCACAGGCGCCCTACTACACTAATGTAACATTCTAAATCTGGGGTCCTATTCCTAGCCCAGAACCTGGATTATGCCAGACCTTGGCCCAGCAGTCGTGGCATCTACAGTGTTAAATCCATTAAATTGGGAGTATGAGTCTAAATGTAATACACTTGTACTCTGTGGCAGGTGAAGAAAGAAAAGATACTTTTAAAAGCTGATATTTGTATGTTAGTTACATTACAATCTCATTTTCCAATATATGACATTTTAAATTGAAAATAAAGTTTCAGTAGGTAAAATCAAATAGTTTTTATTATATCTATTATAATTTTTGTTCTCTTTAAAAAATTTCCATATGTCTCATAAGATTTCAAAAAAAATTAGTTTTCTGAATTATCTTGTTATTTAAAAAATTTTTGCTCTATGTCTGGCTATGTCCCACTTTTTTCCCAAATATAAATTTTTGGAGAAGGTCTTCTCTCTGTTGTCCTTGGTAAGTCTTCCCAGAGCTATGTTAAGTTTATTAATCTTTTCAAAGAATCAAGTTTTGGATGACTCCTTTATTGTGTATTACCGTTATATTTTATTTTTTCCATTTATTTACTTTCATTTACTTTTTAATTTACTTTCTATTATCTTGGTTTCTGTTTTAGCACTTCTTTATTCTAATATAATTATTTAATGCTATATATTTTGCACTAAGTACAGATGATAATGCATCATACTAAGTTTGGCATGTCATTTTCATTGACATTCAATTACATATGATTTTAATTTCTTCTTTGACACGTGAAGTATTTAGATATTATTTATATCTGTATCATTAGTATCTCCTGTTATTTTTACTGTCTGTTATTATTAATATTGCCTCAATATCTTTGGCATTCTGTGTTTTTATTATAATGTATCTGCTAATATTCTATTCATCCTCATTGAAATATTTTGTGCTTCAATAAGAATCTGAAGAAATAAGTCTTGTATCCAATCTGGAAAACATCCTCAACTATTATCTCCTCAAATATTGTCTCTACCCTCAATATTTCTTTATATTTATTGTGAAATTGTAATTCAAAATTGTTGAACTTCTCTTTCATATACCTCCTCTCTTTGTATCTGTATTTAGTATAATTTTTTGGTTCTATCTTTCTCTTTATTTAGGTCGAATTTCAAGTATTATGTTATTTATTTTTTTAGAGATTACATTTTAAATCAAATGTGGTACTTTTAGTAGTCTTTTCCTACTTATATTTTTTATTACCTCTGTATTTCTTTAAGCCTACTTATTGTATGTCTTCTATCTGATAATACTGATATCTAAAGTATTTTAAGATTGTACTGTGGTTTGCTTTTTTTAAAAAATGTGTTTTTATAAACATAAAAATTTGCTTTCCCTTCCATTCAATGACTGGCCTATGGACCGTGGTCTCCAAGGGAGGATGTCATTTTATTTCAAATCAAAGCCAAGGCTTACTTAAAAAAACAAAAAAAGAAAGATTTGCTATCTTTCTTAAACTGAGATTTGAAATGTTTGTTTGGTTGGTTGATTTGTCTACTCTGCAGGGACTCAAGTATTTGTTTCATCCTCTTTACATGGCTGTTGAAACCAACACTTTAATCCCCTATGTATTGTAGGTACCCTCAAAGTATCCTGTGGAGTCAGCAGTCTCTTCTGCATTCAGTTTTTTATAGGCTGTATTAGTTTTCTATTGCTACTATAAGGAATAGCCATAAAACTTTTTAGCTTAAATAATATAAATTTACTATCTTGCAGTTCTGGAGATCAGAAATCTGACCCAGGTCTCAATGAGCTAAAATCAAGGTGTTGGCAGGGATGTATGTATTCCTTTCTGAAGGCTCTTGGGGAGTGGGTGTGTGTTTCCATTTCATGGTTATTTTTATCTATATAAGGCTACTGAAATTCATGACTTGTGACCCTCTTCCTCCATCTTCAAGGCCAGCAACATCGCAGCCCTCTGACCCTTTTTACATCATCACATCTCCATTTAACCACAGCCGGGAAAGCTTCTCTGCTTTTAAAGACTCATGTAATCAGATTGGACCCAAATGGAAAATACAGGATAATGTCCCCATCTCAAGGTCCATAACCTTAATGATACTGACAAACTCCTTCTTCAATGTATTCACAAATTCCAGGACATGGATATCTTTAGGGGCTGTTATTCTGCTTGCCACACAGTCATGAAGATGTCTCTTCTTTTGTGCAAACTTACTCATACATTTGAAAAATAAATATATTCAACTAGAAGTTTATATTGTTGCTAAAGAGGAGATTATAGGATATATGTTGACAAAATGAAAAATTATTGAGTACTCTCCAAAACTCCATGTCTTCATCCACTACTTAACATTCACCCTACATTGAGTGTTTCCAGTAAGTGCTGGAGCAATACCTTCAGCGCTAACATATCCTAATCTCAACAACAACTCTAAATGGCAAGGGATTTCCTTACAAAACTCTAAGGGAAGCCTATACCAAGATAATTCACAGGATTTCACTAATTCTTTGTCTCTTCAAACCTCAGTAACCCAGAGAATTTGGACAGTATTTGGTGGTGATATTGGATACCCTCTAAGAATTGCTTGTATGCTGCAAAAATGTTCACACTGTGTTCTAATCAGCATTAGGCCCTATGGGAACACAGTTGATGGTGAGATGTTCTTTTATTCTTTGTAGATATACTATTTTTATCGTCAGAACTGAAAATGTGCTACCTGAGCCTCATCGTAATAATACAGATCAAGGAACAAATTCCACTGGCTTATGGCTACTCCAGGAGTCAAGCTATTTAGAAAAGTAATGATAGCTTAAAAAATCACCTTGAGATGAACACAATTCTTAAAAAGAAATTCTCAATAGTAATGAGGAAAGGAAAACACAAAAATAAGGTATTTAAAGTTATAATATATAAAATAAAATACAAAATTTGATTTGTTGTGTACTTGGAATCCTCAGGTGTTCTGAATGATAATTATGTCATATAATTAAATGTCATTATATTTAAGGAGATTAAAGACATTTAAGACAAATACATTATTAGTGCCTTAAAGTGGTACTGCTCTCATTTAGGACAATAAAAGTTAAGAGAAATTAAAACTATCAAGTAAGTTTTAAAAGCTATTGAGAATAGTGGGAATGCATTCTAGAGGTTACTTCTTAACAGGAAAAGAAAAGGTTGTGTGGCCTTCAAAAGAGAAAATTTTGGAGAGACAACAAAGACAACAAAGAAATGATGAAAAAGGGGTGGGCCCAATAGATCCCAGGCTCAATGTGATATCTCAGTATTGTAAATAATTCCAAACTTAGGTATATAATTGCCACAAGATATTCTTGTAAACTGTCAAATAATTCACAAAGGGTTAATCAAAATAGATTAAATAATTACTTTGAAAATGTTATATATCAATGCAAATAATTTTTTTCATTGAACTTTATATTCAGTGTAAATATGTGTTAAATTAGCTTTGCTTTTCTTTTAATACAGAAATAGAATTATCTTCACTTTCTGTTTTAGTAGAGTTTCTTTTTTCTTTTTCTTTTTTTTTACATTCTTTTCATCAAAAAGACTGAAGTACCAGCTATTGATTGTGTGACTATAATTGATCTGGCAGTGGAAAGTGGAATTTTTCCAGTTGATGTGGTGATTAGAATTGATTTAGCAGAAGAACTCATAAAAGAGTCAATAAAATGCAGAGAATAAGGCAACAACTGCTTTTAGAAAAGACTGTAATTCAATTACAGCAGTCAGTTCTACCCACCTTAATTAATCTAGTCAGCATTCAGCAGGGAACTAAAGTTGCTATTTTAGGTTGGCTCTTTAGAAACTGGCCTAAAGTTCTTAGAAAAAGAGTCATTCTCCATTATGGTTTTAAAATCTAGTCACATATTTACAAGTAGCATGTTTTCAGTTCTTTATACTTCACCTTCCTATTAGAAACAGGTTCCTAAAAATAGTAAGTTGTGTGTTAGCCACAATTGTTATTAGTTACAAAATTCTGACAAGCTCTGTTATTCAAGGTATGCTATTTCATAATTTTTTAATACTTATTGACAATGTACTGTCATATTTATAAACTGTGCTTAACTCTTGTCCCCAATATTTTCCTATAATATTCAGAATTGTAGGATATGTTTTCTATCTATTTCTTTGTGTTTATTATAAACTAGTAATTATTTATTAATATCTCTCCTTAATTTTAATAGTTTTTGTTCTTCCTTGCTTCTGCAGTCTTTCTTTTCTTGTTTTGATGCTTTTTATCTGTTCTAATTTTATATCTGTTTCACCTAAGGTTTTATTAGACTTTATTATTTTGTCAAAGTTTTTCCATATAGTTCAATTATTTTCTTTTATTTCTTAAAATATTTGGATCTTTGATATGTAAATCAGTTCTTAATAGTTGCAAAATATTTTGATCATAAACTCTTAATGAAGCTTACAATTCTTGTAAACTTTTACTTAAAATTTAATTTAAATTTTATCAAAGTAATAAATGTATATGGTTGAAGATACACTAATGCTAAATACCTTGTAATGAAAAATAGCAATCACTTCTGTTCAAATCCTACCCACCCTCTCTATCATTTGTCATGACAATGTTTGCATTTTTAGCTTTCTAAAATTTTACCTCAATATATCTTACTAATTATATTACACTGCTGTTTTTGATTCATATAATTTAAATAAATGTCCATTTTCTGCTATTTAATTGGAAATATAGTTCTCTTTACCATTAGCCATTCACATTCCTCTTCCCCCAATTCTCACAACACTTTTGTCAGTTTTTGTTTAGCATTAGCCAGTAAGTTATACTAAATTCAAGAAGACTCAGACTGCTGGTGACATGACAGAATAAAGAGCCCATGTAGGAAAGAAAATCAATGCACTTCTTTCCTAACGCAAATCTTATATGAAAAATAATACACATAAAAAAAAGTGTACTTATTGATATAGTTGATTTTCTCATGCAAATCTGGCTGAAACAACTGATCTCTTCCCTATTTGGTAATACATAGTCTGAGGACTGGCAGCAGTCAGGATATCACATTTTGAGTAGCAAGGTTAGTATAGTGTTATTTCTTTGTCATACAACATTTTTTTTTCTTAATTAAGTATTAGTTCACTCTTCTCATTTATTCAGTTTGTTAATTTTGTAAGTCTTAAATTTCTGACAAAATATTTTACAAACATAAATATATTTTCCTATTAAGTCAATAATAGATTGTAGAGATTATTATTATTAGTAGTAGTCTTTGTTTACATAATTCTCTGAATTTCTTCCTCATGGCATTTCCTTTGCACCTTGACTCTGTTGAATTCCTAGTCTCCTGAATCCTATATCTTCTTTATTCTTTATTAATTCCCTCATTTTACGGAATAACAAAATCACTTTTGAGACCTTAATAATTTGGCTATGTGTAAAATTCTTAGATGAAGTAATATTCCTTGAAATTTTTGAAGGCTTGTTTCCAATGTCTTCTAGGATACACTATGCTATTGAGCTTTTTGATGCCATTCTGAATACTGTTTTGTGGTGTTTGCATACATTTTTGGTTCTATTTTAAAGTATTTACAACTTGATCTTACTCACTGCTGTAATCTGTATTCAGTTATTTAACTTGCAATTAAATGTGCCCTCTCGATAAGTACATTTAGACATTTCAAGTCTTGGAAATATTTTGGTAATATTTCTTCGATAGGTTGTTTCTTTATGTTTCTTGTCCTCTTTCTTTTTGGAACTCCTTCTTGTAAAACTTTTTATTCTAATTTTCTTTCTTAATTTTATCCTCCTACTTTTTTTTTTTAATTTTAGGCATTCTGGAAGTTCTTTCTTGTTCTCTGTCATTTTAATATCTTGTTTTTGAACAAAATGCCTTCTTTTATCTTTATAAGGATACCAATTATAGATATATTTTTTAAAAACACATTTTTCACTATCTACATTTTAATGTTTCATCTCTATTTCCTGCCTTTTTATTTTGTCTATTTTAGTTTCTTCTTTTTTAGATGGAGTCTTTTTCTCAAATATCTGGTAATTTCTGATGGAGCATTTATACTTAAAAGTAAGGCATTAAGCATGGATTAGAGTCGATGTTGCCATGAGATGAGTTTATTAAGTGCATGATTCTAATGAAGGGTGAACAAGGGGCAAGCCATCTTTTCTAGTGCGATGCTCTCGGTAATCAGCATTTTTAAAAATAATTTCTGTTTAGCTGTTTAGTTTCAGAAGTCTACTGTCTTTCATTGAAATTTCAAGACACTTTATTATCAGCATTTTGTATGCAACATATGTGAAGTTTATTTGTGATAGTTCATCGACTGCTTTGGAAGACAAAGGATAATAGGTGATCCTATTCGAACACAAGACTTTTACATAATTCCTGATTTTTAGCCCCTTTTCTGACCACTGATTGCCTTGTATGTGGAACCACCAATAGGCAGCCTATCAGGATGTGGTAGGTAATATTGTTTCCCTTTTTACTTGTCTCTCCTACTCCAAACATCGTGTGTAATTTCTTTCATAAATTAAAACAGATTCTGCCATTTGTTCCCTTTTCCAAAATTTGCTGAAATCACATACTTATTATTTTTTTCTGTGTTCATTATATAAACAATACTTTCTTTCATTCTTTCTTATTGTCCTGTTAGTGGCTTTTTCTGGAAGGAAAGAAATAAATGCATGTAGTCATTTTTCTATTTTTAACTAAAAGGCTCCTTTTTATGTGGTGTAGTTATTCAAAATTTTACATGTATTTAACTCTAGACATGGTATTATTTGTATGATTAATTTTAAATCATTATAGAAATAAACACAGAAAAGTAAACAGTCCTACTTCCAACTTATCACTTGTTAGTACAAACTTAAAAATTATAAAGCATGATATTCATAGAACCACAAAAATCAAGTTACTTCAGTCCAATTATTTTATAAAAAATTTGCTTGTATGTTTTAAAGAAATGTACACATACATTTATGTACATAGCTCTCTAAGTCCTACACACAGATAAACGGACATATTATATATTATTATAAGCATTTTATCTTTGAAAATTCCTCGCCTTTTCTCTGATAACAAAACTCTTTTCACTAGAAGAATCAAGGGTTACTTTTATCTCCAGATATGTGAAAGAGCTGTTACAGAAACTTATTTGTTTATTGTACAATCTTTGTAAAATTTTGTATCTGCCATTAAATGCTTAGTAAAGCGTTAAAAAGTTATTATTTTTGGCTCCAGATAGAACTGAAACTTAAGTTGATTTCAAACTCAAAAACAGATACCCCAAATACTATGCAGGGTAGAATCAATCAGTGGAAAAGGTAATCCTAGAATTTTCGTATATATATTTCTAACAGTACATTTTTATTTTTACCAATCATAAAATCTCAAGCATGACAGATATCTTAAAAGTCTCAATATAATTTCCCAAGAGCTTACTATAATAAAAGGGAAATGGTGGGTTTTTGGAGTAGAGTTAGAAGAGGAAAATGATTCAGAGACAAATCCTACTTTTATTTGACTGCAGGCAAATATAAGGATTATATTTAAAATGATGTTCCTTAGAATTTCAGTCTGAAATATACATGTGTGTTGTGTGTACATATTATGTATGTGTATATATATAATTAAATGAAACCGGAATATTTGAGGCTACCCTCAAACAGAATATCCATATCTATCTAATATATACATTTTTTGTTTTTATCAGATTTTATACTATAATGGTGCAGACTTGGTATGATAATTCATATATTATGATGTTAATGGACCTAAGAAATTATTCAGAGCTTATTCTAGTTTTAGCATATATCTAGTTTAGCTATATGTAATGCTTTACATATGTTGCATAATTACATACTTATATATTTATGTAAAAGTTTATAAAATCATTTTCAAATTCAAGTTATGAGTCCTATTATGAAAGAGTGGAAGGAAAATGTATTCTGTCACATACAGTATATATATTTACTCTCTTTCAATAATAATTTTAAGAATAAACATAGATGTTTATTTCACAAATTGTACAATTTAAGTTCATTAAATTCATCTAGTTTTCTGAAGTCCCTGGGTCTCCTTTGTTCAATAGATTAGAAGGGTATGAAAATGTAGTTTTCTTTTATTTACACTGACTTATGACCCATAGTAATATTAGAAGTGTTTAAAGGAGAATATGAATATAAAATAGCATATAAAATGGGGAGTGACACAAGTTGAAAAATAAAGCCCTCCAGAGATGAAAAACAAAATAAAACTTAAAATAAAATAAAATTAAATTAAATTAAATCATAACTGCCTTTTTCTCTATCACATACATGGAAATACTCTGTATAGGGACAAAACCGGAGGACAACATTCACTTCTTTGAATAATTCCTTTCTCAGGGTTGTCTGAGATCTTCAGTAGATTATCGAAGAAATAATAAATTTCTAAAATACTTTAGGCTTTGATTTGAAATATTTTAAGGATTTTTTTTGGTATTTTGTTGAATTTGCTTTTTTTGAATCTATTGGATTCTAATCAGACTTTATCTTTTTGAATCTGAATATAGAACTCTGAACTTCTAGCATAAATATAAAAGGCAAAGAAAACTTACAACTTCTTTTTTAGGTAATCAGACCAAGACCATGTGTATAGGAAAGAAAATCAAATAAGTCAAAGTACAGAGTAACAGCTGAATAGAATTCGTGTATTCAGCTGTTCCTTGTGTTGTTTCTTTTGGTACCAATAGGAAGCTAAATAGTAGGTGTAGTATAAATGGTGAGTATGCCTCAGAGGTGTTTTGGAATGATTGCATAAGATGTGACAAAACTCTAAAGTGGAGTCTGCATAGTTTTGGAACAGGAAAGAACCTGGGTACCTAAAATCCCAGTAGAAACAGATAAACTAAAAATGTAGATTGGCACCAGTTTTTAAAAGAGCTTGAATGTCGTTCTAAGATATTTAAACAGGTGATGGCAAGTCTTCGTAAAATGTGAGCAAAGACTTGGCATAAACACACTGATTTTAGACAGATAACTAGTAAATGAAATGTAAACAAAAACGGGTTCTATAGTTACTTTGTTAAATAATAACTCTAGCACTGTCATAAGCCTTTATTTTTCTATCATGTGTGGAAAATGCCACCATCTTTTCCTGTTTAACAGATGATTTTACAAGTATTTATATGAATTAGGACAGCATTATTACTATGACAATTGGTTATCAGGTTATACAAAACCTAGAACTATATACAAGTTTATTTCTGAGGTTATTTTTTTAATCAGTCTATAGAAATAATTTCAAAATCTTAGAAGTCGAATGAGATTCCTGTATTCAAATTAAACTTTCAGAGACAGTTTCATATTAATGGAAAACATGTATATTCAAACTTCCTGTAATGCAAAAATATTGTCTTCTAAAAAGTTTTTATTTCACACTTTACCAAATTAGATTACCTAAATTAGTTGATAATTCACTGTGATATTTCAATCTATGATATAGGTAAGAAATCTATTATCTCTTTTTACACCATCTTTGATCATTATTAAGAGTTATACATTAAAGTTTTATCTAAAGTTTTATTTGTTATAGAAGCAAAATTCAGATCTTCAGAGTTTAATTTTATTAGCCAAAATGGGAAAAAAATGCAAAGGATTTAACTTAATAATAGTGAAATGAGAAGTACTTATCATTTATGTTTCTCCACAAAGTAGAATAGGGATTAGTTTTGAAGGGATTACCATATACAGGGAAATCATTTACTAATGATAAGATTGTATAATTGTTTTTAAATACTTTTTTTTTTTAACTTTAACTCAATTCTTACAATAACTATATACCATTTTCCACAGAAAGAGTAAGGTCCTTAAAGAAATTGTCCATTCCATGTCTGGGATAGAAAATATGCAAGATGATCTTAGGACATCTTGTGTGCCAGAAGCATGCAATTTCTGGAATAAGGAGATCATGTCAAAAAATATGTAGCAATTTAAGTAAAAGGAGGCTCACATTGTCCAAATTTAAAATAATTTAATCAACGAAAGAACAATGATATGTTAAAGAGAAATTAAAAAAAACTATTATAAAACAGAATAGAATTTATTACTCTAAATCTTATTCATGTCCACACTTCATTTTTTTTATTGTTTATTGGGGTAACATTGGTTAATAAAATTATGTAATTTTCAGGTATACATGATAATTTGATATCTATATATTCTATTATGTGATTACTACCTAAAGTCCAGTTTCTTTCAGGTACCATATGTTTGAACCCCTTTAACCACTTCGCACTCCTCCAGCCCCCTATATTTGAACCACTTTACCTCGTCTACCTGTTCCCTCCTACCCCATTCCCTGTCCTCGGGTAACAACTAGTCTATTGTCCATGTCCCTGAGTCTCTGTTTGTCCTGTTCATTTGTTGCTTTTAGGTTTATATCCCACATGTAAGTGATATCACGTGGTTTTCAACTTTTTCGGTCTGGCTTACTTCACTTAGGATGATTATCTCAAGGGGCATCAAGGTTGTCACATGACAGTGTTTCATATCTTCTTATTACTGAGTAATATTCCATTGTATATACATACCACAGCTTCTTTAGCCAATCATCTGTTGTAGGACACTTAGGTTGCTTCTATGTCTGGGCCATTGTGAATAATGCTACTATGAACATCGACGTGCAAATATCTTTCTGGATATAGGTTTTCAAGTCTTTGAGGTAAATACCCAGTAGAGAGATTGCTGGATCATATGGTAGATCAATTCTTAGTTTTTTGAGGAACCTCCATACTGTTTTCTATAGTGGCTGTACCAATTTGTGGTCCCGCCAGCAGTGGATGAGGGTTCCTTTTTCTCCACATCCTCTCGAACACTTTTTATTCCTTGTCCTGTTGATAACAACTATTTTAACAGGTGTAAGATCGTATCTCATTGTGGTTTTGATTTCCATTTCCCTAGGAGCTAGTGATGTTGAACATCTTTTCAAATATTTCTTGATCA
This sequence comes from Eidolon dupreanum, assembly GCA_028627145.1. Taxonomy (NCBI): domain Eukaryota; kingdom Metazoa; phylum Chordata; class Mammalia; order Chiroptera; family Pteropodidae; genus Eidolon; species Eidolon dupreanum. The sequence goes on from CM053509.1 coordinate 75,756,104, forward strand.
TTTGTATGTCTTCTTGGGAGAAGTATCTATTCAGGTCCTCTGACCATTTTTTGATTGGATCGTTTGTTTTTCTGTGTTATTGAGTCATATGAGTTCTTTGTTTATTTTGGATATTAGGCCCTTATTGGAGGAGTTGCTTGCAAATATATTTTCCCATTCAGATGGTAGTCTCTTTATCTTGTTGATGGTTTCTTTTGCTGAGCAGAAGGTTTTTAGTTTGATGTAGTCCCATTCATTTATTTTAGCTTTTCCTTCCCTTGCCTTTAGGTCAAATTCATAAAATCCTCTGTAAGTCTAAGGTCCTTGAGCTTAGTTCTTATGTTTTCTTCTATGCATTTTCTTATTTCAGGTTTTATATCCAGGTCTTTAATCCATTTTGAGTTAATTTTGGTGTGTGGTGATAGACAACAGTCTAGTTTCATTCTTTTGCTGGTGGCCTTCCAATTTTCCAAGCAGTATTTATTGAAGAGGTTTTCCTTTCTCCACTGTATGGTTTTGGCTTTTTTGCCAAAAATTATTTGCCCATATAAATATGGGTTTTCTTCTGGATTCTCAGTTTTGTTCCACTGTTCTGTGTGTCTGTTTTTCTGCCAATACCATGCCATTTTGATTACTGTAACCTTGTAGTATAATTCGAAGTCGGGCAGAGTGATGCTTCCAGCCTCATTCTTTTTTCTCAGGATGGCTTTGGCAATTCAGGGTCTTTGGGGCTTCTACTCAAATCTGATGATTTTTTTGTTCTATTTCTTTAAAAAATGTCGATGGAATTTTAATGAGGATTGCATTAAATCTGTATAATGCTTTAGGTGATTTGGTCATTTTAACTACATTGATTTTTCCAATCCAAGAACACAGAATATCTTTCCATTTCTTTGTATTTTCTTTTATTTCTTTCAATAGGGTCTTGTAGTTTTCATTATATAGTTCATTTACATGTTTTGTTAGATTTATTCCCAAGTATTTTATTCTTTTTGTTGCAATTTAAAAACAAATAATTTTTCCGCTTTTTCTGGCACCTCATTATTAAAGTATAGGAACACTATGGATTTTTGAACATTGATCTTGTATCCAGAGACTTTACTGTATTTGCTTATTGTTTCTAGTAGTGTTCTGGAGTTTTCTATATAGAGAATCGTCATCTGCAAATAGTGACAGTTTGACTTCTTCATTTCCTGTTTGGATGCCTTTTATATCTTTCTCTTGCCTAATCACACTCGCTAAGACCTCCAATGTTATATTGAATAACAGTGGTAATAATGGACGACCTTGCCTTGTTCCTGATCTTAGAGGGAAGGTTTTTATTTTTTCACCATTAAGTGTAATATTGGCTGAGGGCTTGTCATATATGGACTTTATTATGTTAAGGTACTTTTCTTCTATACCGATTTTGTTAAGTGTTCTAATCATAATGGATGCTGTATCTTGCCAAAGGCTTTTCCTGCATCTATTGATATGATCATCTGATTCTAATTTTTAAATTTGTTTATGTGGTGTATCATATTTATTGATTTGCTTATGTTGAATCATCCCTATGCCCCTGGGATGAAGCTCACTTGATTATTGTGTATAACTTTTTTAATATGTTGCTGACTGTATTTGGTTCACTAATATCTTATTTAGGATTTTTGCATCTGTGTTCATGAAACATGTCAACCTGTATTTATCTTTTTCTGTGTTATCTTTACCATGTTTTGGTATCAGAGTAATATTGGTCTCATAAAATGAGTTGAGAAATATTGCCTCTTCTTTGATTTTTTGGAAGAGTTTGAGGAGGATAGGTATCAAATCTTTGATAGTTTGGTAGAATTCACTGGTGAATTCATCTGGTCCTGGACTTTACTTTTTGGGAGTTTTTTGATGATTGTTTCAATTTCCATAGTACTGATTGGTCTATTTAGATTTTCCAGTTCTTCTTGAATCAGTCTAACAAGGTTGTATTTTTCTAAGTACTGGTCCATTACTTCTAGGTTATTAAATTTGTTATTACATACTTCTTCATTGTATTCTTGTATGATCCTTTGTATTTCTGCAGTTGTAACTAATGTTGTAATTTTACCTCTTTCATCCCTGATTTTGTTTATTTCTATCCTTTCTCTATTTCTTTAGTGAGTCTAGCCAGGGGTTTGTCAATTTTATTAACCTTCTCAATGAATCAGCTCATGTTGTAGTTATTTTTTCTATTTTTTTTCAATTTCATTTATTTCTGTTCTAATTTTGAAGATTTCTTTCCTTCTTCTGCATTTAGGCCTCAATTGTTCTTTCTTTTCTAGTTTTTTTAATATGAAGCATTGGGTTCATTCTTATTTTCAGAGATACATCTGTAATGATATGAACTTTCCTCTTATGACCTCTTTTGCCATGTCCCAAAAGTTTTGATATGTTGTACTTTCATTGTCATTCATTTCTATGTATCTTGTTATCTCTCGTTTTATTTCTTCCCTGACTCAGTTATTCTTCAGTAGCTTGTTGTTAAATCTTCGTGTATTTGTGATTCTTCCTGATTTCTTTTTGCAGTTGATCTCTAGTTTCAAAGCATTATGATCAGAGAATATGGTTAGTATAATTTCAACTCTCTTATATTTGTTGAAGCTATCTCTGTGTCCCAGTATGTGGTTGATTCTTGAGAATGTCCACGTGCACTAGAGAAGAACGTATAAGCAGCTATTTTGGGATGGAAGGCTCTATGTCCAATTGGTCTGATGTATCATTTAAAGATGTTATTTTCTTACTGATTTTCTGTTTGGATGATCTGTCCATATCTGACAGCAGGATATTCAGGTTCCCTACTGCCATAATGTTTTGATCTGTTTCTCCCTTTTGTTGCTTAAAATTTCGTTTTCCAGATGTGTCTCCTGAAGACAGCATATGGTTAGGTTTTGTTTTTTGATCCATTCTGCAACTCTGTGCCTTTTTATTGGTGAGTGCAGTCCATTTACATTTAGAGTGATTATTGAAATATGAGGTCTTCTTATAGCCATTTATTTTATCTTTTGCTTTCTGGTATTTCAGTGTTTCCATTGCTACCTTGCCCTTATGTTTCTGTTTTCTTTATTTTGGTTGACTTTTGTGGAGTTTGCTTCTGTTTTTCTTCTTTTATATATGTACTTTGGTTCTGAATCTTTGGTGTGTGGCTACCATTACGAATATGTAAAGGATAGTCATATATATACAGACATCCATTTTCTTCTGTGTGTGCCTTGTCTCCTTTCCCTTTTGCGAATTTGGATCTTTGAATCCTCCCCTTTTCAGTCATTATTGTTTCAATTTGTCCCTATGTGTATGTTGAACTTTCATAACTATCTTACTATAGCAATTCTCTTCTTATTGTTTAAGCTTATAATGCCCTGTTCTTAGTAAGGATTGCACTCCTCTGCTTCTATTTGCCTGAGAGTCACTTTACTCTTAATTATGTATTTTGTTTTGTTTTGTTTTTTTATTTTGTTTTAGATGAGCTGACCCCTTTCAGTATTTCCCGTAGTGCAGGCCTCGTAGTGGAGAATTCTCTCAATTTTTGTAGAAAGGTTTTTATTTCTCCTTTATATCTAAAAGAGAGCTTAGCTGGACACGTTATTCTAGGCTGGTAGTTCCTTTCACTTAATAGTTTAAATATTTTATTCCACTCCTTTCTGGCTTTTAAGGTTTGCACTGAGAAATCCGATGATAGTCTAATGGGTTTTTCTTTATAAGAATTCTGTCTTTGTCATTGATTTTCAATAATTTTAATATAATGTGTCTTGGTGAAGGCCTTTTTGGGTGGAAAAAATGGGGTGTTCTGTTGACTTCTTGAATTCCAAACTCCATCTCATTCATTAGATTTGGGAAATTCTCATTCACTATTTGTTTGAAAATGCTTTCTGCTCCTTTTCCTCGCCTTCAGTAATGACAATTATTCTTATGTTTCCTCTCCAGGTGGTATCAGCTGGTTCTTGAATTTCTCTTTCATTATTTTTATTCTTCGGTTTCTTTCTTCTTCCTTCTGATTTATTTCTAGATTTCTGTCTTCAATATCACTGATCTTTTCCTCCGTCTGGTTGACTCTATTTCCCAAACTTGATATTTCATTTTTCAACTCTTGCAGTGTGTTTGTCATCTCAAGAATTACTATTTGGTTCCTTTTGAGGGTTTCAATCTCCTTGCCCTGCTCAACCTGTTGTTTTTTCAGTCCTGAAATAGTTGATTGGAGTTATTTTGGATCTCATTGAATTTTTTCAGAAGTACCATCCTGAATTCTTTGCCATTTAAATTGCATATTTCTATGTCTGTAAGCTTATTTTCTGGAGAGTTCTCTTTTTTTCTAAGATGCCTTGTCACCTTAGTTGTTCATGGCGTTTAATGGACTATTTCTGCACCTGGGCATTAAAAGAAGTGCATTCTGTTGTTTTTCCAGAAAAAGTATTTATTATATATAAAGGTCTCACTTTAGCCTGCTGCAAAGAAGGTGTTTTTCTTTTGCTTTCCAGTAGGTGGTGTCTAAGCCTCTTGGATCCTGCTTTATATAAAGCCTAAATGTCTTTTTTTTTTTTTCTCGTAGATATTTCATCACACTTGCTGCTCTCATTTTCAGTCTCTGTCAGTGTTAGCAACAGTTTTAGTAGTGTTTGCTTAGATTGCCCTGGGACTTGCGGTGATCTCTCTCAGTGGGTATGGGAGGAGGAGCCCTTTGGGTTGGGAATTGGGGGCTTCAGCTCTGTCTCAGTTTTGCAACCAGGGCCAGTAAAAATCAACTGCTGTTTCTCTGCATCCAGTCCTGCTTCTCTGCTTTCTGTTCTTATGACTATTCCCTGCTACTAGCTGCGTAGAAGTCCCAGCACTTCCAGTCAGGGCTATTCAGGGAAGTCACCGCACCTTCTCCTCTCCCATTCCTCCTGCAGGAAACTCCAGATGCTGCAAAAGGTTGCTTTAGTCTGGTATCTTTTGCTCAGATTCCCCTGGGGCTCCACGGTTTTTGGTCTCGGAGGACATGGGGGAGGGTCCTCTGGGTTGGGAGTTGGGGGCTGTGACTCAGCCTCAGTTTTGCAACTGGGGCCAGTAAAAATCAACTGTTGTTTCTCTGTGGTCCTGTCCACTTCTCTGCTTTTTGCCCTGATGACTATGCCCTGCTGCCAGCTGCGTAGGAGTCCCAGCACTTCCAGGCAGGACTATTCAGAGAAGTTGCTGTCCTTTCACTCCTCCCCCTCCTCCTACAGGGAGATCTGGAGGCTGCAAGAGATAGCTTTTTTATTTCTCCTAGTCCACTGCCTGACACCCGGGGTTCTGACCTGTGATAATTCTTATGCGCAGATCCTATGTTGAGACGTGCTGGTGTGTAGTTTGGGTATTTATTTTGTTGAGTTTTAAATGGTCAGCTTATTGTTATAGTTCTTTTCCTGCTCGTGAATACAGTAATTCTCCTTCAGTTTACTTCCCCTCTGCCAATATCCCCTCTATCATCATGGTGGTTAGGAGCAATTGACTTCAGTTTTCCAGATACAATCTTCATCTATCACCCTAACATGTGATCTTACAGCTTTTAAAAAGTAGTCAACTACATTAGCAACTATACTATATATGCAGCTCAAAAGGACAAATTGATGACTCAGTCTTCCTAATTCAAAATACCCCAGATTCTGCATCAACAGCTTCTTGTGTTCAACATATGCTTTTCAATAATTCTCTGTGTTTGGAGACTTTTGAACACAGAAAAATGGTAGTTCCTTTGAGACACTCTTGGCTTACTTAAGTTGGAAGGCTGATTCTCTTATTAGTTTCACATAAAGAGCATATGTAATTTCCAGGTCCTAAGAAAACTGGGGAGTTGCATCACTCATCTCTTTACCTTTCTACTCCCTTTGTTTTTTTTTTTCTCTCTTGAATGAGAAATAATAGTAAATGATATCATTTTAATCTCCTGTCAACTTTATTTTCACAACATTGACTATGGGCAATAGGATGAACAATGAGTCAGATACAGTTCTGAATTTTCTATTTTGTGTACTTGGATGAATAAGGTTGCCATTAACTGGATATTTTTGGCAGTTGAATTAATAAGTTTAGTTTGTCATGTACTGGGTTGAATAATCAAAGACCTCATCAATAAGAGCATTGATAATTAAATCAATCTGACAGGACTGTGAGTACTAAACTGATAAACATGTCAAGGCATCAATATTACATAATTGCAAGTTGTTCTTTTTTCTTTCTTTCTCCATACCACTCTTGCCTATCCTCTTCTCCTTTTCCCTTCCACTTATCTATTCCTAATGCATCCTATATGTCTCTCCTTCCTTTCTTTTCATTCCTTTCTACTTACTCACTTTCTTCTAATAGAAAATAATTATGAACCTAGCTCTCAAAAAAGCAATAATAACCTCAGATATACATTTGTTTGTGTGTTTCATGACCTGGAAAGGTAAAGGTCAGGGTATGAACTTGATCAAGAGACCAAGCTGGTTAAGAGAAGAAACCCCAGTTCACACTCAGCTTAACACTCAGTGTCAGAGAATCTTCACTGTGAACTTTGTTGTTTTTTTTTTGCAGTTTACTAGCTGCATCACCTTATTCGTATTATTACTTTAATCCAGTCTCAGTCTCCTCATCTGCACATTAGAGTTTTTATCTCCCAAAGTTATTGTGAAGATTAAATTTTAAAAATGCATATAAAATTCTTATCACAGGATGTTTTAATAAGTAGTCAACATGTATTGTTTTTATTATAATTTTCAAGATGACAACTGAGGTTATATTTTTGAATAGAGAACCTAGGAAGAGAGTAAAGAAAAAGAAGCAATGAGGACTCTAATTCACATCAATATTTCAGAACAAGGAGGGAGAAATAGTGATAGCAACTTACATTTTGAATTAGCAAAGATAAAGGAAGTATAATAAAAGCAAATAATATGGCAGAAATCAAAATACATCATTTAAATACAAAGTGTTTAGTGGTATCAAAATAAAGAGATTAAATAAGATAAGAAAAATGTTAAAAAGAAAATATTACATTTTATAAAAGAGGAATTCATTCATCACTTTATAGCAGCTAATAAGTATTGAACTTGGAAAAGATTGCTGTGAATTAAGGAGTCCAAGTGAAGTAATTAAATCTGTTTGCAGCCAATGTTGAAGAAATTTGCCAGCAAAATCAAGGAGGAAATACAGACAAAAAGTTAAGGACATTTTTTTGTTTTTATTTTTAGACCAAAAGACCTTACAGGCTTGTTAAAGAAAAAAAAAGTTCAACTGAATAAATTTTAAATATTCTACTGGATTTATTTAGCAATTTATGAATCAGGCAGCTTCCAATCTAACAAATAGAAAGGGGTTTGAAGAGTAGTACAAAATAAAAACTTTTATAGGCAGAAGGAAGCAGGAACAGGAAAGACATACTAGGAAAAAAGCAAATTGGTCAAAGCAAGGTTATTTTCCCTATATGGAGCAAAGAGAAGTCTTAGAACGGGGTCAGGTAACTTATGATGAGCAAGCAAATGCCAATTGTTAGACTTAGACCTTTTTTTCTGGGAGAGCCTAGAATAGAAATTTAGTTAATTTTTGGTTTGTTGACATGGAGCTTAGAAGGTCAACTCCTTGGGCCTAATCTGATTTAACAGGTTTCATATCTAAGTAATAAACAGAATAACTAATGGGAAAAAAATCCTGGTAGAATGGGAGATAGTAGAAATAGAACGACAGAGGAAAAATTAGCTCTCTTAACCCGAAGTTGACTTTGAGATATTTGATACAATTAGGTTCATAATTAAGTCTTAAAGCCTGGGACATTTAGTATCCTCACTATGCTTTCTGACAGTTTTCATGACACATAGTTTCTCTTCAACTTCAGTTTCTGTTCATTGGATACAAGCTTTGTTATACCAAAATGAACCTGTGTTCAGAGTCCAACACTATTACTCATTCCCATAAAAAAATAAATTCCTTTTAAGAGTTTGGGGTCTTGGTAACTTTCCTAAAGTTTTTGGAGCACATTGTGAGTGCCATCTTTTTTTGTCATGCTGTCAACCCCACTCTTCTTTCTCAACTTCTGAATGCAACAGCCAAAACCCTCCTTTGTCTTTACTTGTTTAATATATAGAGCAACTTCATACATATTTAAGTTCCACAGAGAAACATTTTATCCCTACATTTCTTTTCTGGTCATCGAAAGCTCTTCTTCAAATGAATTCTTGGATTTTTAAAAAAATAATGTACCGCAAAAAATAAAATTTATTTTTTGTTTGACGGTTTGGGTTTTGGTTTTTAATGTGAGAAAATGGGTAGGTCTCAAAAGTTGCTTCTGTGAAAGTCTCCCTAATCTTTACAATGTGAATGATTTTTCTCTTCTCGTTCCATATTGTACTTCTTTCATATGATTCATCACATTGTCAGCAAAACATTTTCTCTTACTATTTCTCAAGTTATTGTAAATATTTTTAAATGATTGACTTTCAAGTTGTTAGTGTGGGTGATCTAAGAAATAGCGAATTTCCTTTTTCCATTGTTTGAAAGTTATTATTTAGTATTTTGAAAACAATTTAAAAATATAATGGCATACTTGTCCTTATGGAACTGCCTCAATATATATTTGTAAACTGTTAAATAATAACTCATCAGTAACTGATTACAGTTTTGATGACTATTTTTGTGGAAGAATCTAGGTAGGAAAACTTTTAATACGCTGGGTATTACTGTATTCAAAAAACATTAAATTTTTGTACTTTTTTGTACTTTTATTTATAAAACTTATAAATTGTGTAATTATATTTATTTCAAGTAATAGAAATGAGATGATGTTGATGGTATTATAACATACAGAAAAATAAACTAAATCATATTTGAATAAATCACTTGCATTAGTGTTGGCTTGAAAGATGAATTCATTTATTCTTCACATATTTTGGAGAATAATTTGTATTTAATTGGCTTTTCACAATAGAATTTATTTTTGTTTATTCTTTACAAACACTTTCAGCAGTGTTGGAAAATATCCTGATTATTTTAGTGTTCTAAAATTGATTTTATATATATTGTGTAATTAATCATACGAAGGAAATACTGTTTGTAATGTTATGCTGCACTTTATAGCATAAAATAAGAAATGTAATAAATAGTTTTAGATGTTAGCCATTGAGTTTTTAACTAAGATGGTTTTATGTAAATATATATTTCTGCCTCTTATAAATGTTGAAAAAAATAAATACTAGTATTTAAAGATTTAGCCTCCTCAAATGTTCTTTGAAAATTCTTCTACTCTTTAGACATGAAATATTAATATCTGTAGTGTTTTTGTGGATTAAGCAACTCCTGAATAGAAGCAAAATTTATTTCCCTATCTGGATCTCAACGTTGGTATATAAATTCAAGCCATTTATATTAAGTAAAGAGTAATGCTGTGAGCAAAGTCCATTTAACTTGGGAAAATTACAGTGTGACTTTTTAGTTCTTAAATAATAGAATTATTAGGATTTCAGGGGGGAAAAAAGAGAGCTATATTTTAGTCACTATATTTTAGGAAATTGATGTATTCTAGAGTAATAACAAATAGCTTGTCTTAACATCCAAAGAAGCACAATTAACTTTAATTATTAATTGAAGAAATTACATCCTCCCCAAATTAATTGTGATGGTAAGATTTATTAAGCAGACTGGTTTAGAAATGTGAGATAACTTATAAAAATATATTCAGCAGGGAGAGCTTCCCATAGAATGTGACTGTTATAACTCAAGAGAAGCAATATATAGTTTGTTTACAGTATTTGCACAAATGGACTGAAGTGAATAAAGATATTTCCCCCCTTGATTTTAGATTATATTTTCTGGTCTTTCCCATAGCTTATAATTTTGTTTTTAATTTTATGCTAGATATTTTAAATGATAATGTGTGGATTAGGTTTTGTCTCTTAAATGCTGTTGGTTTTGTTGTAGCACAATAAAAGAAAGTCATAATATCTAGGTAAGCAAAAATCTTAACATAAAAATATATTTAAACTTTTAACAACAGTTCCAGAATCATGAAGAAATTTTTAAATGTTAATTCTAACATTAAGCTATGTCTGCAATAAATTTATTTGTCATAGGAGTCAAGGTAAAGGAATTAAGTTAACTTTTCCTACTAGAAACTACTGAAACCAGAAAGCATGTTAAACGACATAACACAAAATGTCTCATTTAATTTTTAGAATATAGAAAATCCCTATGAAAAAAGTCTCAATAATGTCATAATGTTTACTAAGTTTCTGAGAACATAATTTTGTTTTAGATTTATAAAATGCATTACTTTAATCTGTTATTCAAAGTTTATTGGCAAATATTGAATATATTAACTAATGTATAAGAGAGTATTCATTTACCTAATCTAAGTAGAAACTGGGATGCACTTTGAACTGGAAAAGTAACTTTATAAGTGGGTTTTTTTTTTTGCAATCGAATCTGAAATAGGAAAGCAAATTAAATAATTAAAGTATAATAATTTGAATATTGAGAATACTTTCGAAACAGGCAGACTAGATTTATTCCCTATTTATCCTGAATTACAGTAACTGAAAACATTGATGTGAAGTAGTTAAAACCTTAAATTCTCCATGATATAACTTCCTGGCTCAAGGAAATGGGTATGCATCTTGATGGTTCTGATTTTAGTGGACTTCGATCTGTGGAAAGTCTGTCTAGTTTTATTTACAAAATGAAATCTTGATCTTTCTTTTATTTTATTATCAGACTGAAAAGCTTTATTAGACAAAGAAGAAAACATTAACATTGATGCTCTTTACCAAAATGTAAAGAGTTCATCTGTAGTCCTGGAGGTTACCGTAACTAAAAAGGACAGTTGTAGGAGAAATACTATGAAATTTTAAATATTGTAAAAATTTGTTTTTAGAAGTAATAAAAACGTTTCAGTTGCAATTCCACAAAGTCTAGTATTATATTCAATGTGTATACCTACACCAATGAATTGTCACATGAAAATCACAGGTTTCACATAATTTAACATTTTCTACAAATTTATTCCAAATAAATGAGTTCCTTTAGCTATTATCTTGGGTAATAAGATTAAACAAAAATTAAGGATTCTCTTATTTTCCTCTCTTTGACTCTTAATTTTCAACAGCATAGAACATTTAAAAAGATTCAGCTAAATAAAAAGGGAAAGGCAGATCTATGAAGAAACACGGAGGAGTGAGAAATGTCCCCAGATCTCTCCCCTTGAAACAACAATAAGCTGAACATCTAAAACTCAACAAAAAAAACCCCACCCAAACTGCACACCAGCATGTCTGAGCAAGGGATATGCACATAAGAGCTACCGCAAGTCAGAAGCCCGAGTGTCAGGCAGTTGACTGAGAGAAATAAAGAAGATGCCTCTTGCAGCCATGGGAGCTCCCTGTAGAAGGAGGGGGAGGAGAGAAAAGGTTCAGCTAGTTCCCTGAACAGTCCCATCTGGGAAAGCTGTGAGCATCACACGGCCAGCGGCAGGACCCATTCATCAGGGCAGAAGAAAGCAGAAAAACAGAAGAGCAGAAAAACAACAGTTGATTTTTACCAGCCACAGTTGCAAAACCAAGGTTGAGACGAAGCCCCCATCCCTCAACCAAGAGGGCCTTTACACCCATATCCTACGAGACCAAACACTGCAGAGTCCAGGGGAATCTGAGCAAACACTATTGAAATTGTCGCTATCACTGACAGGGACTGAAACTGAGGGTAGGGAGCATATTTAAACATCTACAAAGAAAACAAAGGTATTATTAAGGAATTATACAAAGCAGGATCTAAGAGGTTTACCGAAGAGTGAAAAATAATGAAAGAGAAATACAAGAACTAATTGATGCCATCAGGAGAGAAAACATAAGAATAATGGGAATTCTCAAAGGAGAGGAAAAGGAGCAGGAACTAGAAAGCATTTTCAGACAAATAGTGGATGAGAATTTCCCAAATTTAAGGAATGAGATGGAGCTTGGAATTCAAGAAGTCAACAGAACACCCAATTATCTCAACCCAAAAGGCCTTCACCAAGACACATTGTATTAAAATTATTGAAAATCAACAACAAAGAATTCTCAGGGCAGCCAGTGAGAAGAAAATGGTAACTTATAAAGTAAAATCCATAAGACAATTGTCAGACTTCTCAGCACAGACCTTACAAGCCAGAAAGGAGTGGAATCAAATATCTAAAATATTAAGTGAAAGGAACTACCAACCTATAACAATGTATCCAGCTAAGCTCTCCTTTAGATATGAAGGAGAAATAAAGACCTTTTCCAGACATGTACAAATTGAAGGAATTCTCCACTATGAGGCCTGCACTACAGGAAATACTGAAAGGGGTCAGCTCCCCTAAAACAAAATAACAACAACAACAACAACAACAAACACACACACACACGCACACACACACATACACATGCATAATTAGGAGTAAAGTGACTATCAGGCAAAAAGAAGCAGAGGAGTGCAACCCTTACTAAGAACAGGGCATTATAAGCTTATAATAAGAGAATTGCTATAGCAAGATAGTTATGAAAGTTCAGCATACACATAGAGACAAATTGAGACAACAATGACTGAAAAGGAAAGAATTCAAAGATCCGAATTCGCAAAAGGGAAAGGAGATAAGGCATGTGCAGAAGAAAATGGACAACTGTATATATAGAATTATCCTTTACATATTCTTAATGGTAACCACACACCAAAAATTCAGAATTGAAGTAAATAACATAAAACAAGAACCAAAGGAAAAACCTACTGAACCTAACCAAAATAAAGAAAACAGAAACACAAGGACAAGGTAGTAATGGAAACACTGAAATATTAGAAAGCAAAAGATAAAATAAATGGCTATAAGAAGACCTCATATTTCAATAATCACCCTAAATGTAAATAGACTGAACTCACCAATAAAAAGGCACAGAGTTGCAGAATGGATCAAAAAACAAAACCCAACCATATGCTGCCTCCAGGAGACCCATCTCAGCTCCAAACACAAATACAGACTCAAGAGTGAAAGGGTGGAAAATGAAATTTTAAGCAATGGCATTCAGAGACAAGTGGAAGTAACAGTACTAATACTGAACAAAATAGACTTCAAAATATAAAAGGTAAAGAAAGATACTGAGAAACACTTCATGATGATAAAGGGAATCATGCACCAAGAAGACATAACATTTATTAATATCTATGCTTTCAATCAGGGAGTCCCAAAATATGTAAAGCAATTACTAACAGAACAAAAGGGAGAAACAGATCAAAACACTATTGCAGTAGGGGACCTAAATACCCTACTGTCGGATATGGACAGATTGTCCAAACAGAAAATCAATAAGAAAATAACACCCTTAAATGATACATTAGACCAATTGGACATAATTGACATTTGTAGAGCCTTCCATCCCAAAACAGTTCCTTATACGTTCTTCTCTAGTGCACATGGAACCTTCTCAAGAATCAATCACATACTGGGACACAGAGATAGCCTCAACAAATATAAGAGGGTTGAAATTATACTAACCATATTCTCTGATCATAGTGCTTTGAAATGAAAGATCAACTGCAAAAGAAAGCAGGAAGAAACACAAATACATGGAGATAAACAACATGCTACTAAAGAATAACTAGATCACAGAAGAAATAAAACAAGAGATCAAGAGATTCATAGAAATGAATGATAATGATAGTACAACGTATCAAAACTTTTGGGACACTGCAAAAGCTATCATAAGAGGAAAGTTCATATCATTACAGACCTATCTCCAAAAACAAGAACAAACCCAAATAAATAACCTAACGTTTCATCTTAAAAAAACTAGAAAAGGAAGAACAAATGAAGCCTGAAGTCAGCAGAAGAAAAGAAATGATCAAACTTAGAGCATAAATAAACAAAATTGAAAACAAACAAACAAAAAAATAAATGCAACAAAAACTGGTTCTTTGAGAAGTTTAATAATATTGACAAAACCCTAGCTAGACTCACTAAAGAAAAAAGAGAAAGGGCACAAACAAAATCAGGGATGAAAGAGGGAAAATTATGACAGACACAGCAAAAATAAAAAGCACCATACAAAAATATTATGAAAAAGTAAATAATACCAAATTTAATAACCTAGAAGAAATAGACAATTTCTTAGCAATATATAAAATTCCCTGACTGAATCAAGAAGAATTGGAAAATATAATAGACTGACCAGCAGTATGGAAATTGAAACAATCATCAAAAAACTACAAAAAAAATCAAAGTTCAGTACCAGGCGACTTCACCAGTGAATTCTACCAAACATTCAAAGAAGATTTCATACCTACTCTTCAAAATTTTCCAAAGATTCAAAGAGGAGGCAATACATCCCAACTCATTTTATGATGCTCATATTACTCCGATACTACATTTGGTAAAAATAACAGAAAAAAAAGAAAGCTATAGACTGTTATCTCTCATGAACACATGAAAAAATCCTAAATAAGATACTAGCAAACTAAATACAGCTATATATTAAAAAGATTATACACCACGATCAAGTAGACTTCATCCAAAATCACATGGTTCAACATTTGCAAATCGATTAATGTGATATACCACATAAACAAATTAAAAAATTAGAATCAAATGATCATATCAATAGATGTAGAAAAAGCTTTCAACAAGATTCAGCATCCATTATGATCAAAACACTTAAAATCGTTATAGAAGAAAAGTACCTGAACATAATACAGGCCATATATAACAAACCCTCAGCCAACATTATACTTATTGATGAAAAACTAAAAACCTTTCCTCTAAGATCAGGAACAAGGCAAAGCTGTCCACTTGTCACTGTTATTCAATGTAACATTGGAGGTCCTAGCGAGTGTAATCAGGCAAGAGAAAGATATAAAAAACATCCAAATAGGAAATAAAGAAGTCAAACTGTCACTATTTGCAGATGACATGATTTTCTATATAGAAAACCCTAAAGACTCCACAAGAACAATACGAAAAAAAATAAGCAAATACAGTAAAGTTTCTGGAAACAAAATCAATGTTCAAAAATGCATAGTGTTCCTATACTCCATTAATTGTCAGAAAAAGAATTGAAAAAATAATTCTTTTGGCAATTGCAACAAAAAGTTAAAATACCTAGGAATAAATCTAACGAAACGTGAAGGATCTATATAATGAAAACTACAAGACCCTTATTGAAATAAATCGAAGAAGATACAAAGAAATGGAAAGATATTCCGTGTTCAAGTTAAAATGACCATATTACTTAAAGCATTATATAAATTTAATGCAATCCCCATCAAAATTTCATTTGCATTTTTTAAAGAAATAGAACAAAAATTCATCAGATTCATATGGAAGTACAAAAGACACTGAAATACCAAAGCCATATTGAGAAAAAAGAATGAGGCTGGAGGCATCACTCTTCCTGACTTCAAATTATACTACAAAGTGACAGTAATCAAAACAGCATGGTATTGACAGCAAAACTGGCACACAAAGCAGTGGAACAGAATTGAGAGTCCCAAAGTAGACCCATATTTACATGGGCAAATAATTTCCAATAAAAAAGCAAAAACATACAGTGGAGAAAGGAAATCCTCTTCAACAAATGTTGCTGGGAAAACTGGAAAGCCACCTTCAAAAGATTGAAACTAGACTGCTGTCTATCATCACACACCAAAATTAACTCAAAATGAATTAAAGACCTGAATATAAGACCTGAAACAAAAAAATGCATAGAAGAAAACATAGGAACTAAACTCAAGGACCTTGGACTTAGAGAGGATTTTATGAATTTGACCTAAAGGCAAGGGAAGAAAGAGCTAAAATAAATGAATGGGACTACATCAAACTAAAAAGTTTCTGCTCAGCAAAAAAAAATTGTCAACAAGGTAAAGAAACAACCATCTGAATGCGAGAATATATTTACAAACAAAGCTTTCAATAAGGGCCTAATATCGAAAATATGCAAAGAACTCATACAACTCCATAACAAGAAAAAAAAACGATCCAATAAAAAAAAATGAACAGAGGAACTTAACAGACACTTCTCCCTAGAGGACTTACTAATGGTCAACAAATATGTGAAAAGATGCTTAGCATCACTAGCTATTAGGAAAATGCAAATCAAAACCACAATGAGATATCATCTCACACCTGTTAGAATAGCTATAATCAACAGGACAAGTAATAACAAATGCTGGAGAGGATGTCGATAAAAAGGAACACTCATACACTGCTGGTGGGACTGCAAATGGGTACAGCCACTATGGAAAAGAGTATGGAGGTTCCTCAAAAAACTAAGAATTGATATATGATATGATCCAGCAATCCCTCTACTGAGTATCTACTCCAAAGACTTGAAACTCATATTTGAAAAGATTTACACACTGATGTTCATAGCATCATCATTCAAAGAGACCAGGATATGGAAGCTATGGAAGCAAATGAAGTGTCCTATGACACTTGATTGAATAAAGAAGCAGTGAGATACACACACACATACACACACAATGGAATATTACTTGGCTATTAGAAGAGGTGAAACACTGCCATTTGGAACGTGTATAGACCTCGAGATAATCATGCTAAGTGAAATAAGCCAGACAGAAAAAGTTGAAAAACACGTGATATAATTTATATGTGGGATATAAACCTAAAAGCAACAAGTGAACAGGACAAACAAACAGAGACTCATGGACATGGACAATGCACTAGTGGTTACCAGAAGGGAGGGAGAGAGGAGCGGGAGGGGGAAGGTAGATGGGGTAAAGTGTATCAAATATGTGGTGACAAAAAGAAATCTAACTATGGGAGGTGAACACACAGTGTAAATATATATATGACTTACTTTTAAAGTGTGCAGCTGAAACTTAATGAATTTCATTAACCAATGTCATCACACAAAAAAAAATAAATAAAAAATATTAAGAAGGAAAAGGCAAAAGTACCAATATTCTGCTAGCTGGAAGGCTGCATAACTTTCACATCACTATCTTACCATACTAAGCATACATAGCCATATTTTAGTATTATATACAGTAAACATTTGAACCCCAATTGTAGTTATTTGTTGAATACATAATTATTGGCATCTTCACGTTCTCTGTGGTAATGGATAACACATTTACATCTATTGGTTAAAGACAAAGTTAAGTTATATTTGTAGATATATTTTATGAATAAATTATTTTCTCACTTGAAATTGAATGTTGGGTGATTTCTTAATACTCATCATTTTTTAATATTCATTAAATACATATTCTATCCAATTCTGGACAAAACACAAAGTACCCATTATAGTTTGGCAAATCTCAGTGCCATGCCATGTGGAAACAGCCTCTACTTTGTTGTATTCATATATCTAAGGTATAACAAACCAGAATTTTGAGAAGAAATATATTCATTTAAAAACACAGAAAAGGATGACTAGCATAACACAGGATCACAAATCACATTCTTCAACATTTTTTTTAGACAGTCCAGAGAGAAATGCTTTTGAGAAAAGGGTCTGATTTGATAACAAGCCAGCTCACACCATATCTTTTTTTAGAGCACATTTTTTTTCCAAAATCCTTAAATAACAGAGATATTTATCTCCTGGTGACTGTGTTGCTGTGAGAAATCCATTGTGTATCTTGATTTTCCAGCAACAACCATTAATACAGAAAAAGCAATTTAGGTGTCAGCATTTACCAATGGTGTTAGAACACAAATTAACTGTATTGGTTAGCATCATATAAATTTTACTGTGAAGATTTTTATAGTTAAATCTGAATATTGGTATGACACCATACTACTCATTTAATGTATAGATGTATTATATTTATATACATATAATATATATATATTTAATTCTTCTACATCTGGGCAACAAATTACTGCATAATCAAACAGTTTAGCAATCACTAGAAAGATTTCGGATTCTTCAGCAGCAGATGCCAAGACAAAACTCGAGATGTGAGATGTTTATTTAGGGATCAACAACATGAAAGGAAGAGGAAAGAAGCAGGATTGTTTAGAAGGGAAACGCACACTGTTGTGTAGGCCATACGAAGTCTCTGCCAACCTGGTGGGGAGTTCTGGACTGAGTTTTGAACGATCAGTGTCCCACAGTGAATGAAATGTATAAGCATTAACACACCTATTTCACTCAGTCACCATGCAGGATGCCCAGGCTAAGGTGTGTGCTCTGAGGAGACTCTGCAGCCAAGGGTGACCATAAAAGAAGTAATAACTGGAAGTTGGCTGTGCAGTCAAAGCTATTGAATAAGGGCTAAGCAGGAGGTCTTTCCTTGACAAGAATTCTGGGTGGCTCGTGATTGTGTCTACCACACACAATCACTTTAGTAAAGTAGTCGATGTTCTGACAGGAGTCAATGTGGAGATAGCTTTGATAAGATCTAGGATCAAGTTACTAGGAGAGATCAACCTTCAATAGAGAAGGCAGATGGGCCATGTTTTGCCCATCCTAGAATTTCATTTATCTGGAATTATGTTGCCTTTTTGATGTGTCTGCATTGTTTCATTCAGCATAATATATTTCATATTAAAAGTATTTCATTCATGTTTTTGCATGTATCAGAGTTGTTCTTTTTTTTTTTTTTTTGCTTTCTAGTAGTTTATTTTATAAATCTCCATATTCCTATGATAGGCATGTCAGGTGTTTTCAATTTTTGGTTATTATAAAGAAAGCTAATATGAACATTTTTTTTACAAGACTGTGGATTTAAGTTTTCTTTTTTCTTAGATATGTTCAAGAAAAGAATTGCTAGGTCATAAGTTAAATGTTTAACTTTCTAATAAATCTCTGAACAGTTTTCTGAAGTGGGTGTTATTTCACTTCCCTACTAATTATGATAGTTAATCTCCAACATTTGATGTTTACAATCTTTTTTCCTTTTAATTATTTTAGTAGGTGTATAGCACTATCTCATTATGATTTTAATTTGCATATTCTTGATAACTTATGATAAGCACTTGTTCATGTGCTTTTGGCCATTTGTATACCTTTTGGGAAATGTCTGATCAAGTCCTCTGCCTATTTTTTATTATTTAATGTTTTATTCTTGAATGCAAAAATTATTTTTTATGTTCTGAATACAAGTCCCTTTTCAGATATATGTGTTGTAAATAGTTCTAATTTTTATGAAGACCATTTTCTCTCTCTCTCTCTCTTTTTTTTTTTGTTATGTTTTATGCCATCTGTATTTTCTCTAAGAAATTTTTACTTATCCCAGGGTCTTAAAGATGTTCCTTCATATTTTTCTGTAGTAGCTTTATTGTTTTGGATTTTACATTTAGGTTTATGACAATACAGTTGAATATTGTGTATGGTATCAGGTAAGGACTAAAGTTCTTTTCTCTGATGCATATATTCAGTTGTTTCAACACCTTTTGTGAAATAGATTTTACCATACTATTTAGCTGTTTTGGCATTATTGTTAAAGATCATTTAATCATACATGAGTGGCCGGGTTTTCTATTTTATTTAATTGATTTATATGTTTATCTTTTTACTGATGTCACACTATCTTGTTTAGCATACCTTTTAGTAAAACTTGCAGTAAAGTAGGGCAAGTCTTTTATGTTGCTTTATTTGAACTTTGGGGGATATTTTTTTTTGCCTTTTTGAACAAATTTTAAAATTATTTTATTGATTTCTAGAGTGAAAATTCTATTGGTATTGTGTTTCAGATTGCAATAAATCTATATACAAATCTGAGGAGAAACGACATTTCAAAAATACTGAGGTTTCTAATTTATGACTATAGTATACCTCTTGGGAATGTGTTAACAGATTTTAATGTAAAGAGGTTGCACATATTTTGTAATATTTATCCATAAGCTTTATAGTTTTTGATGATATTACAAATAGCATTTTATTTCATAGTCGAATTATTAATTCTTGGTACATAGAAATAAAATTAATTTGTATATGTTGATTACATAATACTGAATTTATCAGTTCTAGCAGATTTTTGTAAATTCTTTAGGATTTATCTGCAAATCAAGAGAGTTTTACTTCTTCCTTTCTAGTTAATTTGACTTTTCTTTTTTTTTTTTTCTTATTGTTCTGACTAGAACCTCCAATACCATGTTAAATAGAAAAGGTGAGATTGTACATTTTTGTATCGGCCTCTGCCTTAGAGGCAAAGCATACAATATTTCACCAGTGTGCATATTGTAGGATTTCCATAAATTTTGTCAGGTTTAGGAAATTTATTCTATTCTTAGGTTGTTCAACATTTAAAAACAGAGCATTATATTTTGTTAAATTTTTTTTTTTTGCATCTGTTGAAATGCTGATCTAATATCTCTTAATCTGTTAATGTAATGAATTATATTAATTTTATGTCTTGAAATAATTTACATCCAGAGTTGGTTATTTTGTATCATTCTTTCATATATTGCTGGATATCATTTGCTATTTTTAATTAAGAATCTTTGTATCTATATTCCTGAGTGATACTGGTTTTTTACAGACAACTTGTGTCTGTGTTTGCTTATGACCTTCTAATCTCCCTCAAACTTTACACTATGCTACGTTGGCAGAACTGTGGTGGAAAAAGGATAGCAATTTTTTATCTAGAGTGACATTTTCTTCCATGAGATATTTGGCAATGTATAGAGGCATATTTGATTGTCATGACTAGGGAAAAGGTGGTTCTACTGGTATCAAGGGGTAGATGCCAGAGATGCAGCTAAACATTGTTCAGTGCATAAGACAGCCCCACAACAAAAAAGATCCAGTCAAAGAATGTCAGTAATGCCAATGTTATGAGAAACCTTGACTTAAAAGTTCAAGAGCCCAATAAAATTTTAATGGTGGAGCAAGTTTCCATTCTCATCTTTGTATACAAACTGTGGATCTTTACAAGTAATATTAAGAATGTTCAACTTGTCCCTTGAAAAATGAACAACTTTTGCTCCTCCTCATGCAGTAGAGAGAGAAAATCCTCAACACTGTGTGCTAAAGACCCCAAGACCCCAACAATGCCTACGCTTTCCATTTATCTAAGTCTAAGCTTACTTTGGAGAATAGTAAAACTGGCACTGCAGACAATGTTCAGGCATTCTTTTCTGCCTTTTACTAAAATCTATTAAGCCAGTTTGGTCTGCCTCTAGCTGAGCAGAGAAAACTCCAAAGTGTACTTTCTTCTTTCTTCTCAGTTTTAGTCCTAGTAGCAAATTCTGGGGAAGAGGAAAACTTTTACTCAGCATCTGTTACTATAGTGTATTACAGTTTACCAAATATTATCATGGATTTTTTCATGGTCTTTTTAATGGTATTCTATAGTAAATATTATCATCTTTAATATGTTTTGTGGCTAAATTGGAGAAATCCACGATATCATTTGTTATCGGTAACATTTCCTTATAACTCTAGACATGATTTTTAAAAATTTTAAGTACTTCTCTATAAGAAGGTATTCGTAATTTATTTAGAGAATTTAGGTTCCTAGTAGTTTTGCTCTAAAGCACTAGTATACCATCTTTTATATTTCAATTACTTACCTAAAAGACTTATAAATTCCATTCTCTGATCATTCAGCCACATAGTCAAAATCGATTTCCTCCCAGAGACATGGAATCTGAGTAAAAAAATAAAATGAGAACAAATATACCCTCCTCATTCGGCAATCACCTTGAAAGTGGGTGGGAAGAGTGCCTGACATTCATTTTTATGCAGTTGCTATGGATGATGGAATCCTTTCTTGTGTGAACCATTGACAGAAAATAGCAATTGAAAAGCTTCATTTCAAAGTGTTGTCAGAACTGGGAATAAAAAAGAAATAGAAAGAACTAATACTAAATCTTAAACTTTAAATCACTTAAAAGTGAGAAATATATAAATAATCACAATGAGGTAAAATTTTATACTGATTTTGTGTGCATAATCTAATAATGAAGAAAAAGGTTCACTTTTTTAAAGTATGATATCATGGATTTAATATGAACTGAATAGAATCTTTGTGACCAGAACACTATATTTTTAAGTGTCATACAGCACAAGAATTCTATGAACAGTGTCACTGTAATTTTATTTTTAAATAAACTTTATATTTAGAAGAGTTTTATGTTTATAGCAAAGTCGTGAAGACAGTACAAAGAGTTTCCATATAACCCACACCCAATTTCTCCTTTGTCAACATCTTACATTAGTATGGTACGTTTGTAATGAGCCAATTTTGATATATTGTTATTAACTAGAATCTATACTTTATTCAGACTTCCTAATTTTATCATGATGCCATTTTTCTGATCCAGAATACAATGTTAAATTTATTTTTTATGTTTCTCTTTACTTCTCTTGGCTATAACAATTTCTAAGACTTTGTTTTTATGCTTTGACAATTTTGAGGAGTGATAGTCAGGTATTTTGTAGAATGATCTTCAATTGAAACTGGTCTCATGTTTCCCTCATGATTACACTGAGATTATGGGTTTTGGAGGAGAAAATAGAGGTAAAATGCTCTTTTAATCATCTCATATCAAGGATACATACTATGAACATGGCTCCTCATGATTGATATTGTTAATGTTGACCTTGATCATGTGGCTTGAAGATTTTGTTGGTATTCTTTCTTCATACTTGCTGTATTGTACTCTTTGGAAGAAAGTTACTACGCACAGAATGGGGAGTTATGCTTCACTGATTTGAGATGGAGTAACTACATAAATTATTTGGAAACCTTCTGCATGGATGATTTGTCCATTTTCCCCACTTATTATTTATTCAGTAAAAAAGTCTTTATATCATATAGACTTTTTATATATTGGGTTTTAATTGCTGTATGTAGTACAATAAATTGTAACTTTTTCAGTTAGCTTCTGTGTCCTTCTGCAATGCACATCATTATATGTTTTTTTTTTTAATATTCTCTTACTTGCTGGCACTGTAAAATTTTCCATGTTCATTTTGTATGTGTCCCAGCTCTAGAATATCCCATATGTTCAAGAAACCCTGGTTCTTTTTATTGAAGAATGGCATTGGAAACCAAGATCCGGGTGTAGGAGAGCCTATTGCTACTTTAGTGTATTCCTTTCAGGCCACTGCAACTGACAGAACAAGAAAATATATGTGCATATATTAATACCTATAGATACACATATTCATAAATATTTCTATATGTAATAACCTGTGTCTACATTAATATAAGTATGAGTTCATAATGATGTCTCCCAATTTACTCCATTACCTCATGAATCATTCTAGCCTTTTATCCTAATTTTTCTGTAACCGACCATTCCAACATGAGAAACCTGGCTCATGCCGTCCATTTATTGTTTGTGCCAGTATGCATGCATTGTGTTTTATTTTATACTTCAATTGCAACTGAATTCAATTCAACTGATTTGTTAAACTGCCTCTTGGGAAACAATTTTATCAATTAAAGTACAGTTCTTTTGTACAGTTCCTTTTGCCCTTAGTCTTACAGACTATTCATTTCCAAACATGCTTAGATAAGCATTTTTTTCTCTACCCACTTCAGTGAAGGTAATTTCATATATTTGTAAAACAATTAGATTCTTGTGTCACTTTCTGCATTCCATCCTGGTGTTGCTCAACCACCACAATGACATTTAAAAATTTTCACACTTTAAGATCTAATTTTTGGTCTATAAAGTTCTAAGAGTTTTGACAAATGAATCGTTTTATGTATCTACCATTAAAGTATCATACGCAATAGATTTATCACCCTAAAAATAACCCCTCTGCCTCACTATTCAATCCCTCCTGCTGAAGAAAACCCTGGCAATCACTGATCTGTTTACTGTCTCTGTATTTGCTGTTTCTAGAATGTTAACTAGAATAATAAAATATATAGCCTTTTTAGACTGACTTCAGGTAGCTAAATGCATTTACAAACATTTCTTTGTATGACTCAGTAACATCTCTTTTTGTTGCTGAGAGGCATTCTATTATAGGAATTTACCACGGTTTCTTTATCTATTCATCTCTTAAAAGAAATCTTGATCACTTCCAGTTTTGGGTAGTCATGTTTAAAACTATTATAAACAGAGTAAATATATATGCAGATATAAGTTTTTAAATCAGTTGGGTGAATATCAAGGAGTATGACTGTTAGAATGGTAAGACAATGTTTAGAATTTTTAGTGCCCAGTTTAGCTAGGTTATACAAGAAAGGGTCAATACTTGATTTATGGTGAATATATCTATCTTCATTTGCCTGTCAGAGATGTGGGTATTCCTCTATATACATAAGTTTTCCTTAGCTACATTATATAACCAGTCATTTACTATTAGGGTCAAAGCTCATCATCCCAAGAGTTATGCCTTTCTTTACAGAGTGTGCTTACCACGCAATATAAAGGAAGATCCTTGGCTTCTCCTTCCTTATGACCACCCCTGCTCTTAGAAGTGAACCCATTTTTGACTGTCTTTGCCTTGTTTAGTAACCACGAATTCTTATCTATCTTTTGAACCAATAGCTCACTTTAACTTTAACTTTAACTTGTCTAGGGTCATGACAAAGACTTCTAAGCTGCATTAGTATAAAAAAGTTCCCTCCCTTCTCCACAAATAAACAGCAATGAGGCAGTGCAAGTTATCTCTGTCTTCCCCACTTCAAGCATCCCTATCTTGTATCAGCAGATCTCAGCAGAGAAATTGAGCTCACACCAAGCACATCCAGAGATGATGGTCATGAGGAGGCAAGTCACTCCCCTGTTTTTACCTGAAGAGTATCCATGACACTAAAGGAGGAGCTCACCTTATATTCACCCATGTGTAATGAGTCAATACATTTACTTCGGTGTTACAATTTCGCTGGATTGGTGCCAAGGTCATAGTCGGGAGATGAACAGCTACCCCAACTGGACCTGAATACAATACCTAAGTAAGGTGATTGACTGCTAAAACTAGAGATTAGGTAGGGTCCAAAGTCTCACAGTAAAATACTCTAAAGGCCAGGAAACAACTGAAAATCAATAATCATCTCAAGAGCTAGGAAAAAAACACTAAATGACTCATGTGTAGGAATTACCGAAAAAATGTTTAAGTATCATTCATAAAAATGTTTTAACTAACAATTACAAACACTTTTGAAGTAAGAATAGAAAATCTTAGCAAAAAAAAGAAATACAGACCCTAATTATAGAATCAAAGCTACAGTAACACCAATGAAAACTTTACCAGGTAGCTCAATAACTGAGTGTGATAGAGGAAGAAATCAGTGAATTTTCAATGTAATTTCCATTCACGTGTTTACTAAATTGGATGAATCCACAGCACCACTTAGATAATGAATTGCAAATGTAATACTAACTCATTTCTATTCATGATATTATATAGAATTTAAAATTAAACCTAATAATCTATTACCAGGTTGTATGTACTTGATTCATATCTTAATTATTAGCTTAAAAAAGAAGTACAGTACTGGTGTTAAAAACTTTAAAAATGTGAGCACTTGCTTAGTAATATTATATTGTTCAAACTGTTTACGCTTTTGTTCTTTCCATTGTTCCATCTTTTATTTATTATAGATTCCCATGTAATGAAAAAAATAGTAAACTTTAATGCTGATAATATGGATTGTGGTCCTGTGGTCATGGCTATACTTATAAATCATAGGATTTTTATCAAGGCACTTATCATTTTCTATAAAATTATTGTCATTTTAGATAAAACATAGACCACAAAGCTAAATTGCCTGGTTTATATCCTAGTTCTATTATTTACAGCTAGGAAATTTTAGCAAATATTTAGCTTTTCTGTTCCTTAGTTCCTTCATCTGTAAAATAGATAATTATGATATCTAAAATTATTGTGGAGATTAAATGAGTTAACACATATAAAGTAATTTGAAGAATGCCTGTCATATAGTAAGCACGAACATTTGTTTTTAATTATTATATCTATCATCTCTTTTCAAATGCTTTTTAAAAGTGAATTATTTATGAAAATATGTGAAAATAATTTGAAAAGCAAAATATAGAAAAATAAAACTTAGTGACTGTTTTGTTTTCTAAAAGATACTCTCATTAGTAGCCCAGATTATTGGTTTATATGTTCATTTCTATCCAGCATTAGAATAATTTTGAAAACTATCAATATTTTTACTACATACACATGATATAATATAAATCATGTATATAGTATTATCAAAAGATTTGGAAATGTTTTCATGGACTTCATCACTTTTTATCAGATAACAGACACTTTTTATATTATTCCCTCTTTTCCTAGCACTATATTCTTAGCAAAATTCAAATATGAAGAGCTTTAGCACATAGGTTATAGGCCAATGTGCTTGAGAAAGAGGGTAAATTGGGTCGATTACTTATATCACTAACTTTTTGCTATGGAGTTATAATAAGTTCAGTGGAGGATAAGAAACAATTTCAGCCATCTGATCAAATTTGAAAGTCATAAATTTTAAATCACGTTGAAAGATATATTTGAGTGACAAGGAATGAAATTTACATTTTAAAAGCCTGATATTGAAACGCTAGACATAAAATCCAACCTTGAGTATCTTTAATCTTATTTTTAATAAAACCTTGAAGAATAGCAATTTTTAGGATGTCTAATATAAAAATATCAAATATTATCTCCATTAAATACTCTATAAACATAACAGCTATGTCTATATATGTGTGTGTGTGTGTGTGTGTGTGTGTGTGTGTGTGTGTATATGTACATACATATAAATAAATTGGTCAGCATTAAAACTGACTAAGTAAAAAATCTACCCTTACACAATTTGTGGAAATATTTAAAAATTAATTTACATTCAATAATAAGTAAATCTTTTAAAAATTTTTATTTAAGAAGAAGTAATAAAAAACTGTTGGAACTTTAGTAAGGTGATTACTTAATGAAAAAGTCACTAGAAATCATTGTATAGATAATAGAAATATTTGACCTTCAGAGTCTAGACTAATGTTATTCAGTAGAAATATAATAAGAGTCAAATACATAATTTAGATTTTTTTCTCATAAAATCACTTAAAAATCTAAACTAGAAACAGATGAAACTAATATTTATTATATACTTTGAACAATTATATCAAAATTATTTCACCACGAACTCAATATTAAAAAAATTATAATGAGATATTTCACATTCTTTTTTGGTCTTTTTTTGTCCTAAGGTTTTGAAATTCAAAGTGTATTTTATATTTAAAGTATACCTTAGTTTGCAATGGCTATCTTTCACATGCTCAATAACTACATGTGACTGGTGATTCCTGTGTTGAACAGAGCCAATCTAGACAGTATGAGAAAATATAAGAAAGGTCTATACAAATGGTGATTGCTATGTTTTCATCTCTGACCATAAAGAGTACAGAACCAGTCATCAGATTGTGGGCTGAGGCAATTTCTAGCCCTTTAACAACCCTGCCAGGTAGAGAAAAATTTTCAAGGAAATCTTTCTTTCTCAGTTTTTGTGAAACATGTACATGTTAGGCTTTATATTCCTTACTTTAACATTTTCCAGCCTGGTATTTTATAAAATGTCAAAATATCAGCCAATCTTTAAATTAGAAAAGCAGAAGTGAAAGCAGAGGGAACCATTTAATAGGAAGAATTAAGGACTTATTTTTATCATTGGAAATGCTGGATATTCTAGACAAAACACTGCCTTCGGGAAACCTAGAAGTTTAGGCCTCTCATGAAAATCACCACCAATTATCCCAGGTGCATAAACTGATGGAACTTCCATACTCTCTGCTTTCTTGAAGAACTTGTAATAGCTTCCCCAATGGTGGTTTTATTATAGGAGATTGCTAATCCTCCTCAGGATCTACCCCCACTTCATTTTCCTGCTCCTGTATCTTTAACTAGACTAAATTCCCAGCATGCCTTAAGGAATGAGATACAAAATGTGACCCCTTAAGGAATGAGATACAAAATGTGACCCTTGAGAAGATGTTCTATATAACAAGAGAATTGTATGACTTTGCCAGTATATAACGACAACATTCTGTGAATGCTAAAGATGTCGAATTGGAGTGTAAGGATATAAATTGAATCATCACTATTTATCTGTATAGCATCATAAACAGAAATTCTGAATTCAGTGACTAAGCCTGATGACCTGATAATGTCTCTAGTAGTTTTGTTGATTGGTTGACTGAATTATCAACCCAAGAATTACCCAGAAAAAATTAAAATGTAAGGAGTTACTTAGAAAGGTATCCAAAGTGTTAGAGGGATTAGAATGCTGAAGTAGATTTATCATACAAAACCTGCTCAACTTATTGCTTCACTGTCCTCTAGGGAAAGTCCAGAGAGAATTCATTTCATCAAGGCTGCGAGAAATTCCTTAGGGGAGCCCCAGAACACTTCCATATGTCTGTGGTGGCTTTTTTTATTTTCTGTAGGCCAAGAATTGTAGTGGGATCTGCTTCCATTACACTGGGATCCCTGAATTCAAAAGGGATGATGGAATCCTGGGGTAGTAGGGACCTCACTTAATCATCAAGGAAAATGTGGGCTTACTTAGCATAATGGACAGTGAAGCTGAGAAACTAAGTATACAAATGAACAATGGCCAGATCATGTATAAAAATAGGACTTTGACCCACAACCTGCAGCTGTGCAGCAATGTACCCAGAAAACCAACCCATTATCTATAATAAATTGCCCAGGAAGCCAATTTGCTTTAAATCAGACTTGCAGAAAGGTAGATTACTATCTCTAATAACAATCCAGGAAGCTAGACAATAACTTTTGAGACAAATGGCCCCCAATTTGAGACAAATTGTAAGGACTTGATTAATAACTGACAACTTCCCTTATTTTTGTTTCTGCTTCCAACATACGACCAAACAAAGAAAGTCATATACTCACTCCTACAAATTATATAGAATACTCTGCACCTGGTTAGACTGCCTTCAGAGTTCCCGTGCCAACAGTCTTCAGTCGGACCATACCTGAGGCCTTCCCTTTTTTTCACTATAAAGCTTTCCCACTCTTCTGCTTAACTTTGAGTCTGCCAAAACAGATGATGATGGATGGCTCTCTTGCTCTAGTAAGTTCTCAATAACTATACTTTGCCTTTCTCATTTGGTTGGTCTTCTTTCATTTCCACAAAGCAAGGAAGTATTTAGAATAATCTGACTTTCAGAGACTATTGGCTTTGACTAGTTGATAATGATACCCTAAGAAATAAATAGTTGGGTAGCCTACCAAAGTCCAACTTAATCTATTTAAGCAGATAAGCTCTAAATCTAGTGGACAGAAATCTAGCTTAAATCATCAGAATAGAGTCATAGTTCCAATAAATTCTCAAACCATCAATTCACAGACCTGGAAGTTCTTGAATGAAGAGGATGTCATGTCCCCTTAAAAAAAGAATCCTGCAACACTGATAAATATTTATATTAATCTCTCGTCCAGCTTTTCACAAGGGGACCTGTTGTGATTTTTTATTGAAATAAATAAAATGTTATTTTAATTTTCTTTTTTTCCCCCCTCTTTAATTCCACCCCCATTTCCACCTCTGACATACGGATGTTGCTGTCTCCTTTTAAGAACTGGATCTTTGAAGGCTGGATGTCTCCTCCCATGCTCTTGTTTTGCACACTGGGAGCCTGGCGCCCCCAGCGCACTTGGGGGGCCTGGCGCACCTGGACCCTGACACACCCAGGGTATAGTCTGTGGCTCTGTCTGGGGTGTGAACCCAGGACTTTCTGTGTGTAAAGCAGCTGTGTTAACCACTATGCTATGGACCCACCCCTGTTATTTTAATTTTCTTGTTAACAATTGCATATCCAATTATGATGAATGCATTTTCTTGTTTGTGTGGGATGTATGAAAGCTTCAGAAAAATGATTTGACTTTAAGACTCATTAGAATTTTGATTTTTGTATCTTAACTATTCCCCTTCTGTAAAATAGGATATAGATCAATAGTGCTAAAATGTGAACTCGATTTTAGGTCACACAGTAATATTTACAATAAACTTGACGATTATTTTTTCTTTTTATGTAATATTTTATTAAATCTTAATATTTTTTCTTTTGTTTTTTGAAGTGAGTGTCCATTCATGTAGTCTCCTACATGAATTAAGACTTCTGTGTGTTTTTGCTTTGTGTGTGTGTGTGTGTGTGTGTGTGTGAGAGAGAGAGAGAGAGAGAGAGAGAGAGAGAGAGAGAGAGAGAGAGAGAGAAAAGAGAGAGGAAAATATTTAAGAATGACTGGCTTCAGAGTTGAATTAAATTGCACATGTAAGAGTATGCTTCGTTTCAAAGTGTGTGTGTTAGTTTTCTATTACTGTGTAACAGAGTGCCACAAAATCAGTACCTTCAAACACACCAGTTTATGATCTCTCAGTATCTGTGGGTCAGGAGTCCAGGCACAGCTTAACTGGGTCCTCTGCTCAGAGTCTCCTCTGACTATAATCAAGGTGTCAGCCAGGCTGTATTCTTATTAGAGGTTTGGCTGGGGAAATCTCATCTTCCAAGCTCTTCAGGTTGTTTTTAGAACACATGGTGGCTTGCTCCTTTACATCTAGCCAACAAGAGGACCTCAGACATCAGGCAGGGCCTCCAGCCCTCTTAAGAATTTTTCACCTGACTAAGATAGGACCATCCAGGATAGCATTTCTTTTAGTGATCTAAAAAACAAGTGATTTGAGACTTTCATTTTACCTTCAAAATCCATCACCTTTATTATATTTATTGGCTAGAAGAAAATCACAGTTTTTGTTTTCACAAAGGGGAGGGGATCACATAACTTTGTAACTCATTGGAGTCACCTTAGGGCACGTCCCCTACGATATGATTTACCAAAAACTCAAAGGAAAGGTCAATGTAAAGGAAGGAAAAAGGAGGGACGAAATGAAAGAAGGAAGGAAGGAAAGAAGGAAGGTTAAAAAGGCAAACATGTATGAAAGGAATTCTGACAATAAATATTCAGCTTTAAAGTTTAATTCATTTTTTCCTTTCTCCATAAAGACCACCCTTATAATTTTCTACCATTCTCCAAGATTTACACCTGACCCTCTATCTTTCTGTGTTCTTACTTTCCCATTGTATTACTTAGGGTTTTCCAGAGAAACTGAACAAATGGTGGTTATATATAATAAAGAGCTTTATTATAAAGAATTGGCTCATACAGTTATAGAGGCAGTGAAATCTCACAATATTCTGTCTGTAAGCTTGAGACTCTGGAAAACCAAGGGTGTAGTTCTAGGATGAGTCTAAAGGCCTGAGAACCAGAAACACTGATGTTCCAGTCTGAGGGTACGAGAAGACCTGCCCCAGCCATACCTGTCAGACAGAGAGCATTCTCCCTTACCTTGCCTTTTGTTTTATTTAGCCTTCCAACAGATCAAATGAAGCCCACCCACATTGATGTGTACAATCTGCTTTATTCAGTCTACCAACTCAAATGTTGATCTCACCTAGAAACAGACCTAGAAAAATTTTTAACTAAATATCCTAGTCAAGTTGACAAATAAATTATCATTACATTCATATATTCAATGATTATAACCCAGTATCACTTTCCTGTATTCATTTGCTTTCAAATTTATTGTCCCTTACAAACTGAGGAGTATCTTAAAATTAGGAACTCATTCTAATTCACATTCCCAAAGATGTGAGCAAATTAGGCAGAGGAGGCACTTGATTAAATATACCAGAGGGAATCAGGAATAAAGAGTACATATTGTATTCCAGTGACAGAGCCAGGCACTCTTACTTGGTACTGTTTTACTCATTGCCATTACTATTAACATTAATTAATATAAAAGAGTAGAGTTACTTACACAAAAGGAAAATAATCTCTGATTTTTGTAAAAACAAATACAACCTCTTGACTATATTATGATGTCAAAAGGAATAGAAGTAAAATATGTATAGCACCGAAGATTTGAAAAGCATACTGTGAAATTTACAAAATCTTAGCTATGGCAACTTCTTAACTTGCTATTTAGAATACCTAAATATATTTTTAGGGAAGCAGATTATATGAATTTTCTCTTTTTTTTCCTCTTAACTGTGACTTTGGAGGAGTTACTTTATCAGTTACTTCTCTATCAATTGATAGTAACAATAGTTACCATTTCTGGAGGGGGTGATATGAAGAATGTATGAGTTGAGAACAGTGATTTTGTTTAGCAAAGTAAATGGTTTTTTAATTGATACATGAAAAAAATTGCTTTTACATCTTAGGGCAAAGGGGGAAACACCCCACAAACTACCAAAACAAAGTAACACAAGCTAAAACAAAGCATATTTAGAAAGTAGAAAAGTAAAGCCTTGCAGAAAACAGTCTCCTCCCTAGATTTCTTTCTTTTCTTTTAGTAAAAAAAAAAAAAAAAAAAAAATAGCTTGTACTGTTACCAGTTCTGGGGAGTCCTGAAACTCTTGGACCTTGGTTCTTGATGACCAGTCAATGAACAAATGAAGGCAGAGGCCCAGCAATTGCATGCAAGCTAACTTTATTGAAAGCACAAGTATGCCTTAGGAAAGAGAGTAGGCTGGCAAGAGAGGTCACCCTTGAAGTACAAGTGAAATTACACTCTCAGACGGAGGAGTGAGCGGGCTCAGGAGAGAGCTGCTGCCTCTTCCAGTTGTGGGTTTGGGGATTTTATCCACTAATCTAACCAAGAGATGGAATATTCATGATTTGTAGTGGTTCCTTTGTGGAAAGAAGATGGTATTTTCTGGAATCAAAGAGATGCTCTTTTTCTTGCCATGTTTATGCTTTTCAGAACTGGCATGGCATCAGGTGCACGATGGGTATAGCCTTAACTGCAATGCTGATTTATTATAATGATTGCATAAGGAAGCAAAGGTGAATTCTAGATCGCAATAGCTGTCCTGTGCACTGATGTTGAGAACTTTCTCTGTCCCCTTTATTTTCCACTTTAGTAGAAAGTTTTAAACCACAAAACTGCTTCACCACACCAAAGCTATTGTTCAAGGTTATTTTTCATTTTAGTGGCTCTGAGGCAGGCCCTAATGTAACTCCTACCTCAATACCTCTAGTTTATTAGCAAAAATGAGTTATATAATTATAAATAATTGTGAAAAAGTGTTGAATACTTCTCAGCCTACTATTTTTATTTTGTCCCTATGCTAACCCCTGTTTTTCTATTCTTTTCCTGTTCATTGTATATTTGTAACCCTTAACTTGAAGAGATTGACAATTTTTAAATTTATAGTAACATACGAACTTCCAGTCAAAGGATCTGGATTCCAGAATTAAATTTTCTAATTCTATGAACCTTCTCTTGAGTGGAAGAAGCCATGTCTCAGGAACATACAATAGTAGCACAAGGCACAATCAGTACCAACCCAGGCCAGAAACTAACTGGCACAAAGACAATCAGAATGGAATCAATAGTTTGCTATTTCCTTTCCTTAAGTTTCTAATTTTCTTTCACCTTAACACAGACATGGACCAATCACCATTGCAAGGCAGGGCTGTACTGACTGAAATGGATAAGGTTCCCAGGTCACCTTTATAATTTAGCCATTTAAAGTCTAGGAGTTGGGAATGTAGTATTTCATAAATGAAAATTTTAGCTCTGCATTTGTTTTCCATTTTTTGCCAAATGAAGAATAGGAAGAAGCTTTTCATTAAAAATTACAGTTTTAGATTATCAATGAATAGTTTTTCTTAGCTGCTCAGCACAATTAACAGTGGTACAGTGTGCAATTGATGGTTTAAATTAATAAAAATGGCACATTTCACAGTCAATATTTTATACTACGAGCATTACTGAGTACATTGCACTTCTTGGTATAAGAAATCAGAGCATGTGCTAGGTATGTTTGGCATAATATTTTATTTACACCCTAAACCCTAAAAATTAGATGTCATTGCCCTTTTACAGGGATGTAAAATGAAGTTCAGAAAAGTTAAGTAACACAGAAATTCTAAAACTAGAAATCGAATACATATCTAAAATATACCAAATGAATAAATTTATAACTTTTTATTATCTCACAATCTTGCTGTTAGTGATATTTATGTCAAATGTTTTTTACAACTTTGGCTTGATTTTTATAATCACTCAAGTTGAAATGAAAGAAGAGTC
This sequence comes from Eidolon dupreanum, assembly GCA_028627145.1. Taxonomy (NCBI): domain Eukaryota; kingdom Metazoa; phylum Chordata; class Mammalia; order Chiroptera; family Pteropodidae; genus Eidolon; species Eidolon dupreanum. The sequence continues at coordinate 75,790,070 of CM053509.1, forward strand.
ATTTATCATCACTCCTGCCTTTTCTGCAGTTCAGTACGTGTCCAATTGCATTCAAAACCATTTAAAGCCTTCTTTTTCTTTTTTTTCTAGGCCATTCTTACTTAGATGGTCTCTCTTCATTGGGCTGAATAAGAGTGCAGATTTTCAATTCCTTGGAGAGATTCAAAGCTATCTATCCCTGCTACGTTTTCATTATTCCGTCAGAGTCTCATTTTTTACCATCTGGTAAATTTCAAAGGCCAAAAATGTTCACTTCAGACATATTTTCTGATTCTAAAATAAAAGTCATACCTAGAAGCATAATATAAGAGAAAAGAGGTGGAATTTGGAATGGTTAGAGAGTTTCAGTGCACTAATTCAATTTCAGGATCAAAACTTTGTATTTCATTTTTGCTTTTCTTCCTTAGTAGAGCATCTAATTTATAAAAACAGTTTCTACATACACAGTTCTCATTAAGTTTTCTGGATTAGTTTCTAAAACTTTTTCACCCATTTACACAAATCAAATCTTCTCATAGGATTTCTTTCATAGTTCTTTTATGTCCAGACTTCCTCTTTTTTAAGTCCTCTCTGACTTTTTCTTTCATTGTGCCTATCATCTTCTCTTTTCATTGCAGCTGTTAGGTTAAAAAAAAATCAGAAACCTATTGATGTCGCTTTCTCCTGTCACTTTCATCAGGAAAAAATAGAGTTCCAATGTGCAGCATCTAGTTGCTTAGCAACAATATTTTCGGCATCCCTGTCAGCATGAAGAGTGTGAAACTGTGTCTGCTAATGTAGTTGCATTACAAAAAGAGCATAGTTTGAGTGGAAATAGGAAAAAATAAACCTTAAAGGTATCAACAATCTCAGGATATAATGAATGCAAAAAAGAATGAGCATTTTTCAGTGGGCCCATTCTTTTTGCCACATGACATATCACTTGCAGAAAAGTCTGTTCTCCAAAGCAATACTTCAGTAGTTATGTCATGAAAAATGCCAACATGACTGTGTTCAGCATCAAGTTACTACACTGCCCAATTACTTTATTTTCTTAAACATGTATTTACAGTTCCCGAAATAAGTAGTATTACTATGAATGTTTTTGGTATAAGCTAGAATAATAAACTTTTAGTTATATATTTTCAAAGTTTGTTACCATTATTTGTTTTAATGAAGAATAACTGATGGCTTTACTACATAAGTGTGTGAATGTATTCTTGTTATTTTTAGAAATTTTTATTGTCTTTATTTTAATCACACAGTATCTTCTCTATTATAACAGACATATGAATTTTTCTGTTTGGTATCTGATTTTTAAATAAAATATTTTAATTGTCTTATATTTATGTTGTTCATAGTTATGTGTCTGAAAGTGGATAGATGATAGAAAGACTGACAACTGAGTTTCATAGTCAATATAATTAAGTGTAAAGATATCTTTTCAATTAGAAGATAAAAAACAACATATGACATATTCTACTAACTTGTCATTTTTAAAATATACCTTACTGCATACTGTTTTAGAATTTTGATTATCAGTTCAGAAGACTAAGTATAAGTTTATTTAAATGTTGTTTTTTGAATTTAATGCATTTTAATATAATGATGTGGTTATGGATAGAAGTTGCAGAAGCTGTTACCTTGTGCTTCAATTTTTGCTTTGACCTTTGTCTGTGTTGTAGCCCAAACCATGTTTTTCAATCTATCGAAGGCTAATTTCGTGCATCTTTAAATAAGAATAATACTTCTTAATTTCAGTATTACCACAAAAATTAAGATAAGATAATAAATGTAAAACACTAAACAGGTCTGATAACAAAACATATTCAGTAAATCAAAGCTCTTATTACTCAGAAATTTTCATTAGATAGACTGCTTGAACCAGATGATTTTTTTCAGATACTTTGTTTTTTTTTTATATATAAATATATTTTTTAACCATTAAGATATGCTGAGAGTAGCAGCATTCTTTACAGTTTAAGTGTTTAAGCATATAGGATCCAAAGAAGTTGATGAAGTATAACATTAAAATCTTAGTAATAACCAGGAACATTGAGTGGGTAGACATTAACACTTACTAATATTTTTTAATGTGCACATTGGTCTGTGTACAGCATGGTCATAAAGTTTTTTTATTTACATAATTATGGCTTTTTTTTTTCTTTTACAAAAGGAAAGGCTTCCATTTAAAAAGTAAAACTTAATTTCATGTTCAAAATGGTAGGTGATTATCTTCAAAGATCACAAATGATAATATGGAAATATTTTTAATGGTATAAGCTCACAAGAATTTAAAGGGGTGTAAAACCATCAGCAGACACTGCTATTTAAAAGGATTCATAAACTGGAAGTAAGGTATTTGAGAAAAGCTTGAAATGCAAAACATATAGTCAAAAATAAACAATAAAATCTCTAGAGAAAAAAATAAAGAAATCCTAAGATATTCTTAATATTAATGAAAATATTGTATCTGTAGAGTAAAGAATATTAAAAATAAAGAAAAAAACATACACATATCTTGTAAATTAAAATTCTGGCAAAACATATGGTTTAAGTGTAGAAAAATAGAAACAAATATATCCAACCAAAGATAAGAAACATGAAAATACAATTTAAAGGTCCACCTTCTGACTCACAGAATTTCTTGGTAGAAATAAACAGGAATGTGGGGGGATTAAATTTTCAAAAAAGCAAAAGGAATTTCTAGGGCTGAAGGATGAGAGTATTACACTATAATAAACTCAATAAAGGACTAGCCCCCTCAAAATAAATAATATCAGCATATTGACATATTAGAATTTTTCAGAACATCAGTGATAAACATATTAAAAGTTCCTGAAAGTAAATAATCCACAAAGGGGATAACCTTCAGAAACTTTGCATACAGTGGAACAATAAATTTAATAGACTGAAGGAAGTTTATTTTAGGTTTTGGATAATCTACCAGGTTAATCTATTAATCAAGTGTTTTAGATATGCAAGATCTCAGAAATTTCATTTCCCACAGCTTAAGGATTTTCTTTTTTTTTTCAAAATTTAAACCAAGAAAGAAGAAGGCACAAAATGTAGGAGGAAAATTCCTAAGAGATGTTTAGCAGTCATAAGGAATAATTGCATCAGATAGAAACAGAAATATTTAGGGCACCATGGTGTAAGAATCAAGGAACAAAGAGGGATCTAGAGATTTTTATATTACCCTTGACAATATGAGACTACTTAAGATGATAAAGTTCTAATTTTTAAAAAAGAATGTGAATCAAAAATGCAAACTGCTGTATTGGCAGGTGTGTGTGTGTCGGCGAGGCAGGGGTGGTGGTGGTGGTGGTGGTGGTGGTGGTGGTGGTGGTTTGGGGGTGGGGAGGACGGCAAGGGAGGCAATCAAAGCACATTACTTGTGCAAAAGTTTTGACATAATCAAAAACCTAATAAAAGATATTAAAAAAAATAACTATAGGGCCCAACATACTTAATAGTAAAAAGCTAAACTCTTTCTCCCAATAATCAAAAACAAATCATGGATGACTGTTCTTACCACTTCTATTAAATATTTTACTATAAATCTTAGTGCAGTAAGTTAATAAAAAGATATCAATGGCATAAAATTTAAAAGGGAGATGTAATAACATTATATTATGGTAATATTGCACAAGTATGCAAATATTCTAAAAATCTTTTAACTGTACACTTTAAATGGATGAACTTTATGGTATTATATCTCAATATATCTACCTAAAAAAAGAGAAGTAAAGCTGCCTTTATTCATAGATGATATGATTCTATAAGTAGAAAATGCTATTGATTCCACCTAATACTACTAGCAAGGTTTCACAGTTTTAAAATAGAATAGTTTTAAAATAAAATTGTATTTCAACATAGCATCAATTAATTTCTTTTAGAGATTTGAATTCTTAGTGTTTTTTTCCCCAAGGTGTAAATCACTGTATTCTTATAAAAATTTTATATACAAAAAGAGTTTTAATTTTTAGAAAGTTGTTGGTTTTTTTTTTACTGTGTTTCTGTGTTTTGTTTTATCTGTTGCACCACTTTAGCAATTAAAGCAGAAATAAAACCCTACCAATTTATAACAGCAGAGGAAGCTGTTTCCTGGACCTCAGTCTTTCTTCTGAAAGTAACTATTCTTTCATTCTGCCAAGCATCCTAAAACAAAACAAAACAACACAAAACAAAACAAAACAAAAGTATAATCAAACTCACAAACAAAAGCTAAAACAGAACAAAAATACCCGCTTCTGGATTTAGTTTTCTTATCATCACTGTCATCGTCATCATCAGCAGTAGCGACGTCATCAACATCATTACTGTTAGGTAGCTAGTTGGATATGAACAACAGCAGAACAAAGGAATCAAGACCCAGTCTAGAGACCACCCAAAGAACACCCAATTAGTAGTTAGAGAATCTCTCCTGCATCCCCAGAGACAAAGGACAGGAAGGACAATAATCCATAGCTGATTTAATCCAGCCGCAGATGCCTGCACAGAAGGTACTACTCTAACCTGCCCACAGTCTAAGCCTCATTATACCATCATTGTAATACCATGTTTATGCTTGGAAAGTCATGAATCTAATTATAACGGATTGACTTCTGGGTAAGCACATACACACTAGGCAAAGAGTTATATAGCAGCCAAGTGTCAAGCAAAATGACCTCAAGTGCCAAATGTACCAATCACCTAGGAACGCCTTTGGAACCACTGATCATAGCCCAACTTTAATCCAGACATTCCCACTTCTAGGTTATTACAGCTTTGTATCTTCCCTGGCTGTAACCCATGCCCACCGCTTACTCCCAGTAAGTATCCCCATTTTCACATGGTTCGACCTGTCTTGTACCTCATACCATGCCTTTAATAAACAAATACTTCTAATTATTCACTGAGTTGAAATTCATTTCTTCATCACTGATAAGGACCTGTGTGATACCGGACTCGGATTGCCACAATGGTAATGTTAGCACCACCATCATCTCAGGTTTAGCAGATACATCTGTGTTTTAAATCACTTTTTCAGTAATTGAAACAAAGACTTTGCAAAATGAAATTTCCTATCAGATAGTTAATCTATTTATTTGGCAAGAGGTAAAAGAAAGTAAAAAGGAAAATTAAAACTGCTGTTAGTAACAGTAGACATCTCAATTACTATACCATGAGTAGCTACAAACAATAACATGGTAGGAAATTCTTGATCCAAATGATTCATATAGTTTAATGCATTTCATGAATAGCCATACTTACCCATGACTTCTTAATTTATCATTATTTTCTCTTAACCCTTACTAATAACTAAGTAAAACAAAGATACTATTTTTAAAAACAGTGTTGCATTCCAGCTAATAATAGCCTTCTTTCAGAACATTAACTCCAACTGAAGCTCAAAGATATTTACATTTTCATTCTTTTTACTTTTACTTTTAAGGTAATCATTTTGTTTAGAGCTTGCTACGTGGTAGACTACTGAATATAGAAAGTTTATCAAGTTATATCTGTTTTGTAAATTTTGCTTTTTTTTCTGTTCTAGATTTTTATCATGGATTAGTCTGAAATTTAAATTCTGAACAGTCTATTTCATCATTTTCTCCTAGTTTCATATTTCCACTGTGCCTATACAAAATGGAAGTTAAATAACAACTGTGTCATATTTGGTTTTGATAATTTATAGTCAGACACTATTTTAACATTAATAGTTTTTTTAATATCTTAGAAGTGGATCTAAAGAAAATATACTCAAAATATGCAGTATTAGATGCTAGTTATATTGTATTACTTCATATTTTGGAACAGAAACTTAGTAGCAATATATTTCTTAAGTGGTGAAATATAAATTGTTTGTTCCAATGATTGTTACTTTTACCTCACTTATTTATTACTCTAGTCATTAATGTATATATTATGTAATTATTCTTTTTATACACAGCACACCTATGGGAATGCCTTGTTTCATTTCCTCTGTTGGCTTTTTGGGGGCGGGGACATATTTGGTTTATGAGATTTCTTGATTTAATGATTTACTTTTTCTAATTCACAAAATAAAATTAACTCATAACATGATAGAATGAAATAGTTTTTGCTGCTTGCATCATGGTAATGTCCTTGCTTTCTTGAGTCTAGTGCATAATTGATTTAAAGTACTTGCCTTCAGTTCTACCTTCAACTGAAGATTGTCATTAGGTTGAAAATTTGTTAGCTGTGAGAGAAATCCTTGTATATTTTTATTGTGAGAAGTATGATCATTCTTAAATTCTCTTTTTGCTACATAATGTGGATTCATTTTTTTATCACAGCACTAACAAATATAATTATTTAAATATAAAAAAGTTATTAATATACTATTCTTAGGTAAAAAAAAAAAAGACATTTTGTTGAAGTGATGCAAGATGGTGTGAACCTAAGTGAGGACTCAAGACCCTCCCATAGGAGAGAGGGTCCTTGACTCTGAGAAAGAAAGAATTCAAGAGCAAGCTTGAGTTAGAGACAAAAGGAAAGTTTGTTAGAGAAGGAATAACAGCTCCACAGAAAGAGAAGTGGTCTTCTCTCAAAGTCGGAGAATGAGACCCCTACTGTTTGAGGAATTGGGTTTATATCTGTTTTCCTTTCATGGTATGGTTATGCAGCCTTGAAGGCATAGGGAACAGTTAGTAATCTTAGCAGGAATCTTCCTCTAAATTCCCTGAGGCTGTATGTTGATCAGACAGGTTCCCTGTCAAGCAGCACATAGCAGTCTCTGGGTACAACCTGGTTTAATATTTAGTTAATTTGTGTAGTTTTCATGCCTCTTTTCTATATCACAAGTGTTACACAAATGTAAAAGACACCATATTCTGTTCTCCTGGGTTTCTTACTAAAGACCCAAATGTTTCCAAAGGAAAACAAAACAAAACAAAACAAAGCAAAACAAAACAAAACAAACCTTTTTAATGAAACAATGTTGAACAAATCTTTTACTCTCAGGATTTAATCTTGGTCGTTGATCTCACTCCAAAGATGTTCTTATTAAATTGTGTGAGATAAGAAAAATATCTGCTTTGAGAAAGTATAGGTTTTTTGTTTTGTTTTGTTTTGTTTTGTTTTAGCTTGTAGTTCTTTGCTTTAAGGAGGAAACATAGTCAATAAAGTCATTTAATGAAAGTTCGGTGCAAACTATGCCTTAATCCATTTTGAAGGATGGTAGAAAACAAAAGTGAAGGAGAAAATAAGAAAAGTTATGACTTAAGGCATGTGAAAATAATTGAACAAAAAAATTGGAAGTCATGATTTTGAAGAGTGAAAGTTAAGAAATTCAGATAAGAGAAAGAACTTAGATACATAAAATAATTAAGAGTATCAAATATAATATGACCATGTTAATGTAACATGAGAGATGGAGAAAATTTGTAATTCTAGATCTTATTCTCAGATGATCTGTTATCTTTCTGCCCACCCCTCCCAACATTATGAGAAAATGTGACTTCATATTACTAGGATTTCTTAATCCATTTTCATTATGATTAATTCCTCAACTTTTCTTTCCCCAATTAACCCATAGTTTCCAATCACATAATAGACATCCGATAAATTCTTATTAAATAAATAAATTAATGAACAATAACATGTTATTATAACAAAAGAGGAATTACCATCAGTTAGTGAGGAATATAGGATTATTTAATAATTCTGTATATTTTTATATATTTTATAATGAATCTGATGAGTACTATGATGCCAGGTGCCATGCTATAGGATCTCTAAAACTTCAGAAGAGTCCCAAGTCTTTTAGAATAGACTCTCTTGATATTTTTTCTGTAGTAATTCTTAAGGGTTTTTAGCATATTGAATATACTCTGTCTTTTATATACATTGCAAATATTTTCTAATTTGTGTTTACTATCAATTTTAAACATGCTGGAGCATCAATAATCTTAAATTTTATGTAATCACATTTATCAGCCTTTGTTTTCCAAAAATATTCTTTCACACATAAAAATGTATGTGACCAATTCTAAATTAGGAAAATAGTAATCTATATTTTTATTCATTTGTGTCTTTTATAATTATATCTTTAAGTAACTTAGAATTTATTTATTGTATGATTTGAGTAAGTGATCTATGGTAGAGAGCATTTTGTATGATTCAATATAAATTATATTTTTCTTCTTCAATAAGGGAACCCTGAATTTATTTGGGTGTGACAAAGATTGCAGCTAAACATACATGCAAGCCTTCCTTGCAGCTAAGGAGTCACGTAAATAAATTTATACCTGTGAAATATGATTAAAAAGATTATGTTGGACTTCTGGGAAGCCTTCCTAAATAGAACTGAATCAGCTAAAAAGCACAATCCCACAATCCTATTACCGTCTTTAATTTATTACCACACAGATCATTCTAGGCTTTTTTCCATTCCTTGTCACTCCAACAGTAAGAAATCTGCTTCCACCAACTGCTATCCATTTATTAATTGTTCAATTTCAATATACATAGCTTCAGCATAGTGGTGTCAAAATTGTTAACCCTTACACTGTGGGAAACAACTTTAGCAACTAGAACACAGTGCTTATATCCAGTTGCTTTGCCTTCAGTGTTACAGATTTCACTTATTTCCACATTTATTTAGGTCAGCACATTTCCCCCCACCTCCTTCAGTGAGGTTATTTCATTCTTTAGAAAAATAGTAACATTCTTTTGTCACTATCTTCATTCCCTCCCGGGATCCCCAGATCTCTTAAATTATTTTTATTTAATATACATATATTAAGCTTTACTTTTTTTGTGCTGTGAAGTTCTACAGAAACAAGTGGACGATGTCATATATACACTAGTGCATATCATTCAGAATATTTTCACTGTCTTAAAAATTCCCCTCTGTTTCACATACTCAATTATATTCAAGTACCTTAATTCTGTCTCTCATCTGTAGGTTTCTAACTAAAGCCAGAACTTCAAAATACCATTGGTGAGGAGGCAAGGATGAAGCAAAACCCAAATTTCAAACTGATAGCTAGTCAGATAACTAGTCAAACAGCTAGCCCCCAATCATCCATGCCTTTCAGTATATCATGCTTGTATGTAATATGTATGTAAACATGTTGCACAAAATGTACAATTGACTCAAAGCCTGTCAATTCTTAATGATGCTTAGAAGAAAGGTCTCTCTAGTAAATATAGGCTGCAGTACAACCTTATTACCTTAATACCTAAAGAATCAACGGAGGTTGACCTGACTGTAGCAGATGAGAAGGCAGACATAGCCTGAGGCAAGTACTAATAACACAACTATAGTAGAGTTTCTAGTTCTTTTAGGCAAGTAAATGTATCACTTTTGAGAAACAGTTTGACATGATATATGGACCTAATAGAGAGTAAATAACATACCAGAGACAACAAATGACCACCCAACAGGAACAAAATCACTTTACTGCTGATGTTTCATTTAACTAGCAGCAACATTTAAGCCTACACTCCAATATGGAACCACATGACTGGAGAACTAGTATTGTTTGAAAGCTGGTTACTTTTGAAACTTTTCATAGTTTCAGATATTTGTCTCCATTGGAATCAAAACTTAGTCTAGATTTATGTTTTCTTTATCTAAAAACATACATTATTTTTGAGTTTTTTAAAAATATTTTTGTTCATTATTATTGCTTCTTATGCAATAGTATTACTTCTTTCCAAGGAAATTATTTTTAATTAAATTGAAAGACAATCAATTAAAGCTCATAGTTTTCTATTTTCCTTATTCCCCAAACCATTGCCTGTAGAGAAGACTGTAATGATCCATTAAAGATCATTACAGAGGCAGTTCAGGAAAAAAAAAATGGACATCTTGAAAATTTGTGGTGCTTTTCTAATGATTTCAAAGTATTCTCTGACTCAATGATCAATATATATTACTTTTTATACCTTGGTCAACATATACTCTGAGTTACAAGAAAGAAGGGAAAAATATAAGCTTTGTCTATTTTCAACATTTCTGACATCCATTTTTGTCACTATGGACTCTGCTTCTTGAAGGGTTTAGAGTCCAAATGAGAAATACATCTATCAGAAGATAATCCAAATGGATTAAAAGTTGTGACTACCACCCAGTCAGCTTTGCTTTCTTGTAGCACAGCCAAAATAGAGAGGAATGCTGTTTGATTGAGGGATAGATTTTTGGCTACCAATGTCACAGAGAATCACCATGATAAAATTAGGTAAAATAAAAACATGTAAATGGAACCCAAGGAAAATGCTGGGAATATTTTAGAACTTCCATGATTCTCTACTTTTCTAGTGATTCTGGAAAATACTTCCCTGTTTTAAAACAATATTTAAAAATTAATTATTTTTTTACTGCTGATTTTGGAATTGGTAGCATCTGCAAAATATCAGTGTAATGAAAGATTTGTTAAAGTAGACACTAACTGCACAAAACATAAAAGAAAAGATAGATCAGTTTAACTAGATTATAATTAAAAACAAATTTCAGACAAAATATGCTTATAAACAGTGAAAAGGCAACTACTTGCCTTTTACAAAGCATACATAGATTCATGTTATATTAATAAACTGTAAGTATTTTGATGTTAGGAATTATATTAAATAGTGCTAAATAAACACTAATTTAATTAAGGTCTTTTATTTAAACTTGAGCACTATTACCAGAATAAGATTTGTAAAAAATTGTATACTTTAGAAAATAACATATATGTGAAAGATTAACTTCTATATTTATTTCAAAATATAAATTTAAATTATTCAACAATTGAAACAAACTACATAAAACCAATTGTTGTAGCCAATGGAATGACATTCTCTAGTAAATTATATATGTCTATCACATTGACTATAGAATTAAATGTTATCACATAATATACAGTAGGTATTGTTTATGTATCAGTTTGGAAATGATACTTTAAAAATTTTATAGTGCTCAAATTTATTAAATTGTTTCTTTTAAATATTAAAATGGTTCTTTTAAAGATAAATAAGAATCACCAAAAGCATGATCAGCAAAATATGAAATGCACATGACAAATACAATTACAAAATAAAGACAAACAATAACAGCAATGTCCTAAGCATATATAAAAGAAAAGCCATTTAAGATGCATCTTGGTTAAATAGTCTCCAGATGGCAGTCTAGTACTACCTCAGCCAAAAATGCTGGGTAGAGACACCTGGTGTCTCCTAAGTTCTTAATTTCTGGTAAAGGGACCACTTAATATTTATCATCCTCCTCATGGAAACTTAGTGAAAATTCAGTTTTATTCAGTTTGCTGTTTATGGCTTTCATAAAACATACAGGAAAAATCCTATATCATTTGGTTATTATTGAAAGCAAATATACATAGGTTCATTTGTACTCAGATTTATATTTTTTAAACAGATAATGGTTCATATTATAAAATAGTATTTGTTATACAGTATGACATTTCTATTGGTATGACATTCAATCAAAGCCTAAGGAACAACTATTCTTTCCACCAAAAATGGTGATACTTCCATTGGATTCATATTCAGATAAGATCAACTATTAATAACTATAAAGTAGTTTCTTTCACATGAAATTTCAGTAAAACCTAGGTTTTAGTTCATTATTAACAATGTGTAAGAAATAAATCTTATTCTAATGTAACATTTCAGAAATTTAAAATTGTAAGCATTCACGACCACTCCATATTGTCTGTTCTTCACTTTAAAAATTAGAATTGAAAGTGAAAAATAAAATTAAAAAAAAGAAAGTAGAGCAAGCAGTGTATACTGTATTAGAAAAAAGAACAATAAATCATGCTCACAAAAGAAAACTAATGAAAATATAATGAAAAAAGATATCAGTGGATATAGATATAATGGATGGGGTCTTTGACTAATTCTTTTTTCCAAACAAAAAGAGAACAGTTATAATAGCTGAATGGAAAAGAATTAGCAAGATAAAGAAAACTAGTTGGAGAAAGTCTGTCAAAAACAAGACTGTGCATGGGAATTCACTTTAGAAACAGATAAGATTAGAACTGAAGTAAAACAAAATCAGTATTTTAACCCATGTCAAGTAAATGCAGTATGTGAATTCAGAAAATAATGATTTTAAATTTAGTCAAATACTTTATATTATAATGTAGTAAATTAAATTATGTAATTTCATTCATTTCTTCAAGGGGCATAATCTACTATTTTCAAACTGTCATAAATTACAAAAAAGAAATTATATAAAATGAAGCATAGCATTATTTTTAAAATGACATTTTTTAAAATCATGAGGACTCTACATTTTTCCTTAAAGAAATTAAGGAAGTAAGAAGCATATATTATCAGGAAAAAATGACTAAAAGCATAAAAAATACAGTTTCATCCAGGGGTAGAAAAATAATCATTTAAATCTGAGCAGTTAATTGAAAGCTATAAATAGCAAGCCAATATTAGAAAAACTTCAGTAATTTTGTAAGCTAGAGAATTTATATGAACATAGTACAAGAAAGCAAAATTCCACAGCAAGAAGAGTAAAATGGATGTGTTTTAATTATGAAATAAATGCCAATGTTACACTACAGTTTCATTTTTATTACTTTATAAATTTGCATGGCATATACATGTATTTGTCTTTTGACATATTAAAAAATAGCTGGAAGCTGAAATTATTGAATATTGAAATCATTTAACCTTTTTAGTATTACCATCGTATTTATTATTCCTTGAGAAACAACTTAATTATTCATTAAATTTGTGTTCTCATTTATAAGAAGTAAATGAAAGTCTGGTATATTCTTAGGGTTTCTCAAGAATTTATTTTTTCCCCTGAAAATAAGATGAAATAATATAAAAATCTTTTGAAATTTGGTATTATTATAATTTGAACTAGGAAATAAGTAGAAAATGATCTTCCACTCTTTAGGGCAAAAGCTATTATCTTAACCTCCTGTTATTAAGGGGATAACTCATAAAAATATGGAGAAGTCTGTTTTCCTATATCATGTAAGAGAAGATGGTTTTTAAATGGCCCCATCATCATAAATAGAGTAGTATAGACAAAATAGAGTATTCGTGTAGGGGATTTCTGTTACCGTGTCTCAGCAGGAACCAGAAACACACTCAACAAAGGAAAATTAGAGAGAGATTTTAATAAAGGGACTATTATATAAAAATGTAGACACAGTATAGTGAAACTACAGAGGATTGTTCAGTACTGCTGTACTTATAATAGTGGAACTGTAACCACCCAAGCCTGGAAAGAATGAGAGTGGGAGTCATTTCTGAAAACCAAGGGAGAGTCATATACAGAGAAGCTATGACCTTCAATCAAGGGATACAGTTACACAGTGGCAACTCATCAGGAAGAAAGTCAAAAAGATACATAATCTAACCTCACCCTTCTCTCTTCCTTCAGTCTCCTGCCAAGTGCCCTAGTTAGCTGAGCTCTGTCAGAAACCAGAGCATGAGGGATTCCTTTGCTACTGTCTGTCAAATCAGTCTCCTGGGATAGAATAGGGTAGAGAAGGGCAGAGAATGTGTACTAGTCAGAATTTTCCAGAGAAATAGAATCAATAGGGTCTATATATCTATATATCTGTATATCTATCTATATCTATATCTATATCTATATCTATATCATCTATATCTATATCTATCTATATCTATATCATCTATCTCTATCTCTATCTCGATCTCTATCTCTATCTCTATCCCTATCTCTATCTCATCTATCTATATCTATATCTATCTCTTCTATATCTATATCTATCATATCTATCTATATCTCTATCTCTATCTATCTATCTATCTATCTATCTATCTATCTATCTATCATCTATCTATCTATCTATACCTATATTTCATCTATCTATATCTATTTATATGTATGGAAAGAGAGAAAAGGAGAGAGAGAGGGAGAGAGGGAAAGGGAGAGGGGAGATTTATTACAGGAATTGGCTCACATGATTATAAAGACCAAGAAGTCTCATGATGTGCAGTCTGTAAACTAGACAACTAGGAAAGCCAGTGGCATATTCAATGAGTCTGAAAGCCTAGAAATCAGGAGAATTAATGGCATAAGTAAGAATCTGAGTCTAAAACCCTGAGAATTGAGGTTGGGGAGTGGTCAATGGTGTTTTTACTTCCAACTCCGAAGGCCCAAGAACCAGGGACTCTGATTCCTGAGGTCAGAGGAAATGGATGTCCCAGCTCACGTAGGGAGAGCAAATTTGCCCTTCCTCTCTGTCTTTTCATTCTATTCAGCCCCTTAATGAATTGGATGATGCCAGCCCACATTGGTGAGAGATGACCGTCTTTTTTCAGTCTAATGATTCAAATTCTAATCTTTTTCAGAAGAAATAATGTTTTACCTGCTATCTAGGCATTGCTTAGTCTAGTCAAGTTGACACATAAAATTAACCTTCACAGAATGGATCCAAAGGGACAAATTGTAGCTATCTGGAAGATAGTGCCTTTCCAACAATCTTTGGAAAATATTTATGAAATAAATATTGTTTAAAAAGCAAGCTCCAATTTAACTGTTAAATAAACTGATTCAGTTCCAATAGACAGAGTCTTAAGATCAAACACCTTTAAAGTTACATGTGAAAATGACATTTTTTATTTTCTAAAACCCTACATCCAGGGAAGTTCTATACTAGGTCAGAATTACGTATGTCAGGTGATTTTTTTTTTCTCTTTTAAAAATGTGTTTAAGATTTCATGAGCCAACAGAGTATACAGAATAAATTGTAACCTCCTTATTCTAGTATTTAAGAATCTCCTCATTTTAAAAATCAACTGTTATTTTCTACCATAATGTCTTGTGGCTAAATCACTAAAAGTAGTCATTTCTCATTCTTCCTGAGTATTTCATCTTCCCCCGCTCCTTTGGAACTTGATAAAAATGAGATGTTAACTATGCTACTAGGCCATCGTTATTGCAAACATAATCCAGGTTTGTCAGTCTGTATATGAACTCAGAAAAATAAAAATGCCAGATAAATTATAGCTTTGGGCTTCCTTTGACCTGATGATCCTTGTAACTGGTATGCCCCATGCAGAAACCTTGAAGCTATTTATGAAATTGTCACAAGAGTTATTGGGTCCTGAGGACCATGTGGCTTAATATTATTATTTCTACTCTTGCCTGGCAAATTTTATTTCTTTGCTTTGAATTCATCAGTTGAAGAATCATAGAGAATCACTCCTGAATAGTTCTGTGGACTGCTCCAAGAACTATTTCAACTGAAGATAAATGTGGTTCTACCTGCTGAGATGCTCTATTTTCTCTCCTATAGTCTCCCAATGAATCTGGTGTCAAGGTTGACCTTAGCTAAGATACTTAACAAATTATTAATATATAAGGAGAGTTATAGATGGAAGTGGAAAGTTAAAATACAACATTTTTTTCTCCCATTTTCTAGTTCTAATAACTGTAGTTGATGTAATTCCAATTAGGAATTACACTTCACTGGTAATCCTAGTGATACTTAAATATTTTAGAGGTTTATTTTTTCTTCCAAGTTAAAAAAAAATGAAGTCAATGTTTCAAGTCTAGTAATAGCTTTTCTACATTATCAATGAAACGTATTTTCTCCTATCTGCTTTGCCTTTCTTAGTGATGATTTCCCCCTTCAAGTTGCCTCATGATTACATGGAGGTTCAGCAATCCCATATATTTCATGCAGATGAAAGGAAAGGGCAACTGGAAAGAGATACAAAGCAAATGAACCAGTCACCTTCCTCTTCACCTTCAGGAAGTATTCCTAAATACAGTTGTCACTGTTGGGGCTGACTGGAGTTTGGTGTCACCCTGAGAGGGAGGAGGGAGAGGGGTAACAATGGCATAAAAATGTAATTAGCATTTCCCTTGATTCTTCCTCAGATGAGAGCAATGAAGAATCACAGGTCATTGAGATTTAATAGTTTTATTAAAAATATATTTTAGAAAGATAAAGAATGCCCCAGGGAGGCACATGGAAAAACACAAAATATGCCCTGAGGAGGCACATGGTCCCAGCGCTGTAACTAACACAAAGGGGTCAAAATGGCCACAAAAGGGAAAAAAGACCACAAAAGGCCACCAAAAAGAGAGAGAGAACCCAGAAGGGAAAAAAGGGGCAAAAAGAGGAGCCCAGAAGGGCAAAAAAGGACCCTGAAGTAGGAATGTCTGCTTTACATTTGGGCTGCGAGGGGTGATTCCAAAAGTATTCCTACGCGATTGGCAAATGAGGTCATTTTGATTGACACCTGGCTGCTATATAACTCTGCCCATGTACATGTGCTTACCTAGAATTCTACTACCATTGGGGTGTTCTTTGGGAGGTCTCTAGGCTGGGCACCTATTCCTTTGTTCCTCTGTCGCTATTGTCTGACTAGCTACCTACCACAGTTGGTCCTCTGTATCCACAGATTCAACCAATACTTAAAAGTATTTGAAAAAAAAGTTACATTTTACTGATGTGTACTATGTAGTTAGGTTATCAATGGATGTATACTAAACATGTACAGAATTTTTCTTGTTATTTTCTAAACAATATAGTATAACAGCTATGTATATAGCATTTACTGTGTATTAGGTTTTCTAGGCAATCTAGAGGTGATTTAAAGTATATGGGAGGATATCCATAGGTTTTGTGAAAATACTATGTCATTTTATATAACAAACTTGAGTATCTATGGATTTTGGTATCTGTGGGGGACCCTGAAACCAATCCCTGGCAGATACCAAGAAAGAACTGTATTATGCTCAATTATACTAAATTTTTACTAAGTTGACCAAAAATAAAAATAAAAAAAAAGGAAGAAGAAGAAGAGAAGGAGGAGATGTTGACAGAGGAGAGAAACATAGTTTTTTAGTTGGAAAAACTGTTTCTGCTAACAATATAGAATTTTTTTTTTATTAAAAAAGAGGTGAAGAGTTATATCAACTTCTGTAGGTTACTCTTTTTTTTTTACTAGTTAAGCTTTTCTACATTTTTTTCTGAGGCTAGTTAAAAAAGGGATGATATAATATCAT
This sequence comes from Eidolon dupreanum, assembly GCA_028627145.1. NCBI lineage: Eukaryota > Metazoa > Chordata > Mammalia > Chiroptera > Pteropodidae > Eidolon > Eidolon dupreanum. The sequence continues at coordinate 75,807,018 of CM053509.1, forward strand.
AGAAATTGATTTCTACCTCAATTCTTCTTTTAAAAGGTTTCGTATTTTTAGTATAGCATTAATATGTTATTAGCATGACCTTTTGTTCCTAAAATTTTACAAAATGAATCAACAAAAATTGTTAAATCACATTCTATATGCTCAATAGTGTATTCCACCAAAAACTGCCGAATTGAGCAAACTTAAAACAATATGTCCACACATGATGCAATAATTCAGAGAAAAAGATGTTAGTGAGAGCAGAAGGTAGTAGAGATTACCCACTGAGCAGCTTAGACTTGACCTGAACATCGAAGCCTATGTTGCGTATATTGCAAGAAGAAGCTGAGTAAAGTATAAAGAGTATTTGAATTACAAGCTATGAGTGAATATGAAGATTAATTTTCAAAAGACCATATGTTTTCCTGTGATGTTTCCTACCAAGTGAAGCCAAATTAGTTGACACTAGACTATCATTCCGAGATCACTTAGCTGTTACACTGATGACAATATTATTCACTTTATACCTTTGTGATCATTCATTTTTGTGTCATTATCTTTGTCGATGATTAACTATATTGTACTTCAGAATGTTCCCAGCTGAATCCAATATGGATTTTTTAGCAATTTTACATGTGATTTGGCCTAAGATTTGCTGCAAACTGACATGGTTTCTAAAGCAAAAGAAAAAAATAAAAATTGTTTAAGTAAATAATGATCATCTTCTAACTTATAGTTTTTTATTTCTCATTTCATTTAAAATTTTATTTTATTTTTGGTAAGAACACTTGACAAGAGATTTATCCTCCTAACAAAATTATAAAGCATACAAACGGTATTGTTGACTATAGGTACAATGCCGTACAGCAGACCTCTAGAGCTTATTCTTTTTGATTAACAGATTTTATGCCGATTGATTAGCAATTCTCCATTTCCCTCTCCCTCAACCTCTGGCAGGCATCATGCCACTCTTTGAGTATATGGTTTTGGCTATTTTAGATAACTCATATAAATGGAATCATGTAGTCTTTGTCCCTCTCTGACTAGGTTATTTAATTACTATAATAGCCTCAAGGTCCATCCATTTTGTCACAAATTGCAGAATTCCCTTCTTTTTTTGAGGCTGAATAAAATTCCATTGTATGTATATATCACATCTTCTTTAACCATTCATCCATAGATAAATATTTAGGTTATTTCCATATCTTAGATTTTGTAAATAGTGCTTCAGAGAACATCAGGATCTCAGAGATATTAGCACTCTAATCTACAGTTTAAGATTTTAAAGTTCAGTATCAAATATGAAATTTAGAAATGTACCCTAATATTACTTTCAAAAATGTTGGATAAAATTTACATTAGTAAAGAGTAAACATATTTATGTTCTAATTATACTTGATCTGAATATATATCAACCAACATTTATTTAGCACTTCATATATATCAAGTGTTATAGTAGTTGACATAAAATAAAAATCAAACAGGTTCTCCTCCTGCTGAACTCATGGAATAATGTGATGTATGCTATGAACAAGCTATGTAAATGTAGTTTCAATCTGGTGGGAAGATCCTTGAACCCTGCTTTAAAATTTTTAGCCTTTAGGAAAGTAATTACATTTGAGATTTTCTTTCTAAGTGATATGTATCAACCAGAATGAATAGGGGAGAATATTTTAAATAGGAGAACTACATTTATAGAAGCATGAAAATTTAAACATGATCAGATGAAAGCTTTAAGTGCTCTTTTGATTCATTATGTAGATGTTAATATATATTTAGTAAACATAAATTAGTACTGAAAAATAAAACAAAGTAATTGTTTTTTTTTAAGTTAAGCTTTAACTTGATGTGAACCAGTTGTAATTCTTAGGATATCTTACTTTTCTATTCTCTTCATCTAATGAAGACTGTGGTTGTATGCCACATCACCAAATCACTCAGCAACTATTTCTTTCTAATTTTCTCTTAATTGGCCATTCCTCTCATTACTTGTCAAAAAAAAAAAATTCGAAAAGAGTATGGAGGTTTTACTAGAAATAACTAATAGAAATTTATTCAAGGGTCTTAGGGTTTGCAACCAGAAACCACTAGGAGATAACCAGTCTTCTTAAGAAAGAAAAGCTAAGAGTTCTTATAGTAAAAAGTGCATTTTTGAGAAAAAGTCCTACATTCTAAGCCTCTGGACTGGTCTGAGATGGTGATCCTCTAGATGACCAGTGTCTGGATAGTGGATGCCAGGTGGTCTTGTTACACGAACGTTCTTTTTTTGGTCTGTCAGGGAGTAATGAGAGGGTTATCTGGAGGTTTGATGTATATCCAGGAATTGACATAAGACTGGCAAGTTCATAAGTTCAGCTCCCAGGCTAGTTAAAACAAGAATAGAATCATTTCCTCATGCATCAACTTGACTTAGCAGCTTGACTATAGTTACTTGATTCTATTTCTTCACTCTATTCTTCATTTTCCAATACATATTCTGGAGTGAATAGACTAATTAACTAATTTTCAACATTTCTATTGAGTGGCACTCTCCATTCAGTCTCATCTACTTAGAAGCACCAGCCCGTTAAATCTTAAGCCTAACTCTGCTTTCCTGAGTAAAGACCTGTTTCAGAAAAAGATGGTCATGAACTTGAAAGAAATTATAATTGAGTAGTACAGGAGTTTACTTATCTATATATTGTAATATATAAATCACCTTTGTGATATAGTATTTGGAGAATGTGTGTAAGTTTCAGAACTTTGCATTGCTTTTTTATTTTCTGTGATGGCTGTGCATGTGTTTGCAACTTCAAAAAAAAAAAAAAAAAAACAAAAATGGGGTTTCTCCAATATTTTATCTGCAAATTTCCATCTTATATTTTCAAACTATTTTTCTTTAAGAAAAATAAGTTTATTGGGGTAATATTGTTTAATACAATTATATAATTTTCAGGTGTACATTATAATTTCACATCTGTGTATTCCAGAGTATGTTTACCATTCAAAGTCCAGTTTCCTTCAGCTACCATATATTTGATCCCCTTTACTCACCTTACCCTCCCTTTAAACCTCTATATTTGACCTCCTTTACCCCATCTACCTAATCCTTCCTCCTCCACCCCCTACCATCTGGTAACTACTAGTCTATAGTCCATATCCATGAGTATCTATTTGTTTGTCCTGTTCATTTGTTGCTTTTAGGTTTATGTCCCCCCTATAAGTGATATCATGTGATTTTTAACTTCTTCTGTCTGGCTTATTTCACTTAGCATGATTATCTCAAGGTCCATCCATGTTGTTATAAATGGCAGTATTTCATCTCTTCTTATGGCTGAATATATTCCATTGTATAAATATGTACCACAGCTTCATTAGCCAATCATCTATCATAGGACACTTCAGTTGTGTCCATGTCCTGGCCACTGTGAATAATGCTGCTATGAACATCGGTGTTCAAATATCTTTTCAGATGTGGGTTTTCAAGTCTTTTGGACAAATACCCAGTAGACGGATTGCTGGATCATATGGTAGATCAATTCTTAGTTTTCTGAGGAAACTCCACACTGTCATCCATAGTGGCAGTCCCACCAGCAGTGTATGAGGGTTCCTTTTTTTCCACATCCTCTCCTGCATTTGTTATTACTTGTCCTGTCAATGATAGCTATTCTAACAGGTGTGAGATGGTATCTCATTGTGGTTTTGATTTGTATTTCTCTAATACCTAGCAATATTGAGCATCTTTTCATATATTTGTTGGTAATTTGTATGTCTTCTAGGGAGAAATATCTATTCAGGTTCTCTGCCTATTTTTCGATGGATCATTTGGGTTTTTTGTTGTTGTTATTATTGAGTTGTATGAGTTCTTTGTGTATATTTTGGATATTAGGCCCTTATTGGAGGCATTGCTTGTAAATATATTTTTCCATTTGGATGGTTGTCTCTTTACCTTGTTGACAATTTCTTTTGCTGAGCAGAAGCTTTTTAATTTGATGTAGCCCCATTCATTTATTCTAGCTCTTTCTTCCCTTGCCTTTAGGTCAAATTCATAAAATTCTCTCTAAGTCTAAGGTCCTTGAGTTTAGTTCCTATGTTTTCTTCAATGCATTTTACTGTTTCAGGTATTATCAGGTCCTAAATCCATTTTGAGTTAATTTTGGTGTGTGGTGATAGACAACAGTCTAGTTTCATTCTTTTGCAGGTGGCTTTCCAGTTTTCCCAGCACCATTTTTTGAAGAGGCTTTCCTTTCTCTGCTCTATGTTTTTAGCTTTTTGTCAAAAACTATTTGCCCATATAAACATGAGTTTACTTCTGCACTCTCAATTCTGTTCCACGTGTCTGTTTTGCTGCCAATGCCATACCATTTTGATTTCTGTTGCTTTGTAGTATAATTTAAAATCAGTCAGAGTGAAGCCTCCAGCCTCATTCTTTTTTCTCAGGCTGGTTTTGGCAATTCAGGGTCTTCTGATGAATTTTTGTTCTGTTTCTTTAAAAAATGCTGGTAAGATTTTAATGGGGATTGCATTAAATCTGTATAATGCTTTAGGTAATGAGGTCAATTTAACTATGTTAAATCTTCTAATCCAAGAACAAGGACTATCTTTCCATTTCTTTGTATCTTCTTCAATTTCTTTTAATAGGGTTTTATAGTTTTCATTATATAAGTCCTTCACTGGTTTTGTTACATTTATTCCTAAGTATTTTATTTTTTTGTTGCAATTGTAGAAGGAATTATTTTTTCCACTTCTTTTTCAGACACTTCATTATTACAGTATAGGAACACTATGGATTTTTGAATGTTGATTTTGTATCGAGAGACTTTACTGTATTTGCTTATTATTTCTAGTAGTGTTCTTGTGGAGTCTTTAGAGTTTTCTATATAGAGAATCATGTCATCTGAAAATAGTGACAGTTTGACTTCTTTGTTTCTTATTTAGATGCCGT